>JAIPRM010002794.1:0-28773 GCA_025469315.1 Stegophylla sp. TES_Ste_2020
AATTGGTACCAAATTTAGATGCACTGGTAGGAAAGAAACAAAAAATGAGTTTAAAAATCCTAGAATAATATTTAAAAGCAAAAATGTATCGATAAATTCTGGAACAAATTCAGCAATAGAGAGTACATTATATAGGTACTGATTACGTAAAGAAAGAATCTTCAATTATAACAATGATAATTAGTAAATAATTTTCCTATGAAGATTTTCCATTATATTTCAACACAATAAAAAAATTATAAAAGTTTAAATAAAACATGACCCAATTAGAAATCATAATTAATAATTATGATTATAATAAATCCCAATAAAAATCCGCTAAGATATCAATCAATTTTTTCAAAGTCACAACAAATAAGGAGTGTTTTAAAAATGTACCTAATTGTTATTTTAAAGAAATGTTAAAATTAAAAAAAATATTTGATATTCATTCAGAGTTCAACCAAAATTATTTGTCCCGTTTTTTATATTTATAAAAATGGTCACCCTAGGTTAATTAGATATATATGTGAGTGAGATTATATTAAAATTTCATGTCTTAATATCAAGAGTTAAAAGTTTTATTAGATAAAAACTAACAAAAAAATTAAAAATTTCCATTATTTTCAAAATGCTGTACTTTACTTAAAATTGATCAAATATTTATGAAATTTTTATGAAATATTATCGTAATAATTTTAAGTAATTGGTAAAAGTTTCAATTTTCTAGCTACATTATTTTTGAAGTCTCGTTAAAAAACATTCAAATTTATGAAAATCTCGGTATCAGCATATTTTCCCTTTTTTCATCAATTATTTTATTCGACAGATTTTCCTAGTTTTTGAGAAAATAATCGAAAAATTTAAATAATGACCACTTTTAAGTATCGTCTGAGTTGGATTTAGAGTTACTGATCAAAATTTTTGTACAAGTATTTTTTATACCAAAAATTATTTCCAAGAAAAGAAAAAAAAGCATCATTGTAAAATCATAAGCTTCTTCACTTCGTGTAGAATCTAAAAGTAATAATATTTTAACGTGATACATCTACCTGTCTTCAGTATGAGAAAGTAATATTTCGTTTTTAACACCAGAGCCCATTTCACTACTATGTATTATTATTACTTATACGTCTGGAATTGAATTCCTCTAACTTTATAAAATTTATTGCACTAATTAAATCATGAAATACTTAATTAACATTTTATTGGTGCTATTTAATTTCTAAAAACAAAGCCTATTTTTGAAACCGATTTTTCATTTCGTATTATTTTTTGACAATCCCTCTGTCCTATCCTGACTCCACAGGTTGCGCACCACTGGTAAATATTGTATTACATAATTATTCAGATAAATTTTTATTAGTTTAACTTAATTTTAAACAGATAGTTAGTTTTATAATTTATCCGAATTGGAAATGCTACGTTGTATTTTAATTAGAAGTTAAATTTTCAATATAATTTCTGCGTCATTGTATCAAGCAATCCTTGTTTGTGAATTTTTACTCTGATACTTGATCACTTATAATTTTAATGATGTAATTGATAGGTATATGATTGAATAAATTTAATTTTTTTTTTTTTTACTTAAAACAAATCTAGGTCTCTAAATATTTCTTATTAATAAGTTATAGCTAATAAGAAATAGATAATAATTATATATTTATTTGTACTTTATCACGTCAATTTTTTTCACCAAGGCAAGCACTTTTTACCACTAAATTCTAAACAAACCCTTTCGTTATATCGACGACAAACGCATTCACGACGTGTGGTCGAGTTTAATTTAGATTCGTTTTTTTCTGCCACTGACTCATATCAAATACTCGTATAACACACATACAAGGACACGTCCTTTACGACGAACGGAAATGTTGATTGTCATTACCTGAAACAGAATAAAATTTTAAATTATTACAAATTACACGTGTGATTTACTAAAATGTATCGACGAACACCACCGTCATTTTGTACGTGAGAGCAACCGAGTACCAGAGAGAAGATTTTTTTACCTTCTCTTTTAGATTTTCGTAAACTCTGGTTTTTATTTTAAAAACACAATTTATAATCAAAACTGTGGTCTACATTAAAAGTCATCGAGTGAGTTTCTTGGTTAAATTTTTATTGCGTGGTTTTGAAAACTAAACATTTCGCATCAAACAATTTTAAGTTTATAATTTGATTGCAATAAAGTTGTCATCGACCAATTTCCTAGGGAACCGAATAGGATATTACATTTTGAATATTATTTCCGCGGATTTTTCACACTACAATCACGTTCGCCAGACAATCAGACCGACAATTTTTGGAAATCAGTAATAAAATCCAATTACGACGATACTCTTCGAAGACCTCGACATCACGTTAATTATTATTTATAATATAATATCAATATTATGTAACGCCAACTGTGTACTCGACTCGTACGTTATTGTTTGTTGGTATTTGTATACATTCGCGCGTGTCCCGGTGATAATGACGATATTTCCTGTAAGTACGTACGTACAACAACAACGACAATATAATAATGATATTGTTTCAGGAATAATGGAAGACCCCAAAAAAAAATCACTCCGGTGATGTACACGAAACGAAAAATATATGACGTGCGAATCTAGTAGAGGACACAGGGTGAGAGCAAAGGGGGTAATTTCCTCCCTCCACTACCATCGATTATAGCTATTTTCCGGTCCTTTTCGAGATTCAAAAGAATTTTTTTACATGAATAATACCCATAAATGATTTTGAACAGTGATGTTTAATAGATATTTTTAATAGATTCAATATTGAAATAATATATTAATAATTCAAGTAATGCAATAGCTGTTAACTAATACCGAATAATTTATTTAATTGAGTAGAGAAATTATCTTATTTAAGACAAGTGAACATCAAGGTTTATTCTTTACTATTTTTGCATTATAATTAATTTTAGCTTTTGAGCTAAGGTTTAATGTTATCTTTTATTTAAAATTACAATAAAACTGAAAATTTACAACCATTTTGATTTTTATAAAGAACTTTTGTGAACAAGTTAAAATTATATAAATTATTTATAAATCTGATGAAACCCATATAATAAAATTTGTTGGAGTGGAGATACCACCACGGCTCTTATCAAGCAAACGATTATAGTTATATAAGTATAACAAAAATTTGGGCATGATTTTACCCTCTCCAAGATGTAGCTTTGGATTCAATACTGTGTAAGATCACCAGCTCTTCTCTTATAGTCACTGCCCTTTATTACGTTATAGCATTTGCGAAGTAAGTCATCACGCGTCATTTAAGTCAAACACACATTTTTTTTTAACCCAAAATATTTCATTTGACAAACAAATTATAATATTTATTACCTAAGATTTAATTTGCCATAAATACAATAAATGACTGTTAAAAATGTATTTTAATTACTTATTATTTTAAATAATTTCTGAATATATATATTATGAGTAAAGCAATTAATTTTATCACGATTTTAGATAGCAAAACAAAATCAAAAGTTGCATTTGACTTATTATTTATAGATCAGAAATTTCACATAATAGGTATTTTTTGACATTCTCAGTAATTTTCTTTAACGTAACGACCTATCAAAATGTTGAAAAAAAAATAGATTTGTGTGATGTCATTGTTCTTTGCATATCAAGTAAAAAAAAAAAATAATAAATAAATAAATAAAAAAACAAAAGGTTTTAAAAACTGTTTCGAAACCGGTAGAGTCGACTTATCCATTTTATACAAAACTATTTTACGTTTTGAAATTGAAAACCTGTTTATTAACGTCTAAAAAAAAATCATTAAATAGATAATTTATTATTTTCAACATGTATTACTTTTTGTTCATTACCCATTTTTTTTTTTTTTTTTTAGTAGCACTCGAGATTTTCAGCACTTAAAAAATGTAAAATATTCATTATAATGTAAATGTAAATTATGCGCTATATTATGCTATTAAAGTTTAAAAATATACACTTAAAACTGCATATAAAAATAAAATATACATTGTTCCAGCCATAATTCTGAACTTAAAAAAGCCACAATAAATTTATCCAAAATGAAAAAACAATTAACAATAATACTGTGTTTTACGTGTGTCTGAAATTAGTTCTAATAAATAAATTATCAAAAATGCATTGATATTGAATATTGTCAAATTATATTAAAACATTTTTCAGAAATATTATAATCTGTCGACAATGAACCACAAAATCAATCATTCCATAATATGTAAAGCTCATCAATATATGATATTTTTCACATTAATGAGCAATAAATAACAAAATAATTAGATAATATGAGGAAAATTAAAAAATTATGAAATATACTCTAAACTGAATTTATATTTTATATTTTACTCTACTAGCTTTTCATATTATGTTTTAATAAGAAATGCCAATAATTTTAGTCTTGAGTCCGAATTAATAGTCACTTATAAATACATAATCGTTTCTACATTCTTGGGTCACGAGTTTGCATTGTTAAAAGTGAATTAATAAATAAATTTATTTTGGTTTGCATTTATAATTGAGTATAAGTTCTAACAGTTTTATTTTGCATTTAAAGCTATACTTTATTCTACTTAGAACCACACACATTGGCGTGCCACATTATTAAATTCGATGAATTCTAATTTGCTTATAAAAAGTTTTGAATTATCCTTAAATTATGTAATTAAATTAAAAACTTTGAAATTATTTTATATTTGGAAAGCATATATTATTTTAATAGGAGTTAACTCTTTATTTTATTTGGATAACGTTTGATGAAATGTGAATATTCTCTTTAAATAATTAAATATTATTATATTACTTATATTGATATTTGTTTGAAAATAAGTAGCCAAATTATTATAAATAAAACTCTCTTCAATAGTGTAAATTATTTTAATGATATGATTCATTACGAAGTATTTTCAATCGAGGATTTTCGAACACCGATGTAATTTGTTAGTCTGCCCCACTATTCGCCAGGGAACAACAATAATAATAATAATAATAATAACAACAATCATAATAATTTTGTTTCCCGCGAATTACTATAGGACATTTTAAATTTGTATTTTTTTTTTTTTTATCGTTTTTATATTTTTTTAAATACGATCCAAAATTTCCATTGTTTTTATTGGAATTACGTTTCTATGGAAACGAAATATTACAAGAAAGTTTCTTCTTGAATATTCGTCTCGTTCTCGGGCTACAACAGCCGACAACGACAATCGTTTCTCCTGAAACGGTGGTTCCATCCCCTCCGCCACCTCTCGATCCCTCTATAACTGCACTGTCTTGCCCATATATTTTTTCTTCTGTTTTTCTTCGTATATTTTTTTCTTTCTTTTTTTTTTTTTTTGTGTTATTATTATTATCTGCTACATCTACCCTGAACGATTTTTACCTCGTAACAATAGTCTTAAGTATATACTCATTTCACAGACTACCGAACATTCCGTTTTCTTGTTTACAATCAAAAAAGACATTGGTATAACGGCGGTCTGACGAACATTAACAAAGGACCGCGTTTAGGTAACTCATTTAGAAAGTACATTGCGTTTATGAATGGTTTTATTTTTATTTTATTTTTTACAATATGAAAGTAATTTATTTTTTATTTTTTATTTTTTTGGTTTTAGACGAATCAAAAGCCCATATAAATCGTAACTGCGCGTTTAAAATGAAAGCGACATTTTTGCCATGAATAAAGACGCTTTTTGAGACAACAAATAAATGAAAATGTAAAACTTGTTTATCATTTTCGAACTATTTGTAAATAAATATAATATTAAAATCAAAACATTATTTCAAAAGACGCGAATTGTATATTCTATGCTTTTTGAGTATTAACGATAGAATAACGCTATCGGACGCCGTCATTAAGACAAAGACCAAATATCGTAATTCTCAAAAACATAATTTTACAGGAGACATTTTCCAATATATTTATAAGAGACAGTTGTTAAAATCTACTAGCAGTTACATTTGTAAACAGGAAGTTATTTATAAGTTATAATATTTGTTTCATTTTTTTATGAAAAAAAAAAAATAATATTAATAATAATAAAATACATTTAATTATTTATTAATTATTAGTTATTAATTAATATTATTGTGTTATTGGTATTAAAAATATGGAGTAGATCTCTTTTACTCTAAATCATATTATACACACATATTCACATTATAGAATCTTTTTGCTCTTAAAAAAAGTTATAGAGCAAGAAATTTCTATCTAATACCTATTAAATTAACGAATTTGTTATTTTCAAAGACATAAAACCTTTTTGTTTTGTGTATTTCAATAACTATTTTAATTATGTTAACATTAACTAATTTCTGACTTAAAATGTGTAAAACGTAAACATTATAAGGAATATTGAAAAAAACCAATTTGGATGAATAAAATCATAGAACATTTTTCTCTGTGCCCGCAAATTTAACATGAATAGCTTACAAAAATTTAGAGTATTTTGATTCTATGTCGAAAATTAATTTTAATTTAAGTATAATATTATACATTGTTGACACAAATTGAACATTGAAAAATAAAATAAACTCATTAAACGTTTCAAAATCAAACATCATTTTGATTTTCCAGTAAAAAAGTATGTCGTCTAGTGATTCTAACCCGGCCTAACCGCAGATAGATCACCAGCTCAAAACTGGCTCACATGCATAATGTTGTACGTGTACGTTGTCATAGCACGCCGTTGCCATTGAAACGATTTATTTGTTTACTCAGCTCTTGATACGGGCGTTTGTATGAAAATTGTTATAACGGCACGGATGACACGTAATATTGTTCACCGGCAACCATGTTGATATTGTGCCCGATGGTTTTATGCAATTGTTTATGCTTCCTTTTGATCGCTTTCTGCGTGTCCACTTACGTGTTCATGTCATGTATCGCACGAATACTGATAATATGCTCAGACTGTTCGTACAACGCGTCGTCCGAGGCGGGAAATAGTAATACGTTGAAAGAGTTAATGGTCAACGATGGAAACGAATGCGTCGACGCGGACTACCCAGTGCCAGAGTTCAGCGACGAGAACGCGAACAACGTCATCGCGCTCTCCCTGCTCGTCATGGCCGCGTGCATGTTCCTGTTCTGCAACACGTGTCCGGAATATTGTTTCCGCAACAGAATCAAACTGGACCGGTGCGAGGACATAATGTTGGAGAGAGAATGTGGCTGCACGGTCCTGTACAGTAAGGCCATAGATCCGTAGATGGTCGTCCGAGATATAGAACGCCGTCGCGTTTTAGTGGAAAATTTTTTGATTTTGTTGTATGTTATAATAATAATAATAATAGTTATATTTGTGTAATATGTTGTTTGTGGAAAAATATAATAGAATAAGATGATATACGTGGTTTAAGAAAACATTATTACAATAATTGCGTCAGTGATTTGATGCAAAAATAATACGAATTAAAGTGTCAAATGCCGTGGAAAAAATAAAATACAGCAAAACCTAATGAACTCGTTCTTTAATTAATAACAGTTGTTGTACCAGAAACGGAGTAGTGTGCATTACAAACTATATTCTCCTTTAAATAGATACTTTAAATTAAAAAAAATATATATATATTCATCATGATATTGGTATAGAGTTAGATCAAAATAAATTTATATTTTATAATATATACCTACTATAATTGTATTACATTTATAATTATCGCATTTTGATTTTGTTTGTTAATGTCCGATAACCATCTATATAGGAATAATATTTGTATATTTTATGTTATAAAATCGTGCCACCAAAATATGGACATATTTTTTTATGTTCCCAAATAAATAATAGCCTTTGCATAAAATTAACTTAATCAAAGTTTTAAAAAATCAGTATGTACATCAGCATAATATATTACTCAGTTAAATTTACCAAACGCTAAACGATATCAAAACTATTGAATTTTATTAAATAATCAAAAAAATGAATTTTTATATAAAAATAGTAAAAAAGCATATTTAAAACAGGGGACAGTCACGAAAACAAGATTAAATGCGTCCTGTTTTTTTCCACACAAAAAGAACGCAAGGTCACCCCATACAAGTACATAATATTATAAGTGACTACTCGGCACAGTAGGTACGAGTGCATTGATATTGTACAATAAAACCCCTCTAACCCAAACCCAAGGTTCGCCCTCACCCTTCAAAAATAAAAATTATATATATAATGCTCCAGCGCGTTCCTGGTGGACGAAATTTCTGTGACCGAGAGTGCCCGCTAATCAGTGGTTTTAATGCAATTATAATTGCACGGGTGCGTTAGAGAAGGGGAAGGCCATAGGCGGCTCAGCCGTGTTTTTCATTACTTTCTAACGAAACACGTATCTACAGTAACGTAATATATATGTTTAATATTCATTATAAGCGTCATGTAAATTGTGCGCATTATATTTGTGATTTTCAAGTGTTCCGCGAAAACGAGACCTGCAGTACACCGCACTGCCACCGGTATGATATTATTATAGATAATAATAATAATAATATTATATATAAATGCGCGTGGTACGATTATGTTCCTACGTGTGCATACAACACACGCGTACGCCCTCACCACCGTCGTCGTGTATTTTCCATTACGGTCTGGGGCGCCGTTGTGTAATATTATTATAATAGTGTGATAAATAAACATGTAAACGACGAATAATAATCGCGCGATCGATATCAATATTTATGACATAAATACTCGGCGGTTCACGTGTTATTATAATAATAATAATAATAATAATAATAATAATAATAATAATAATGGGAATTCGCTGGAAAAGATTAAAATCCAATTTGAACGCGATGGCTCGACGCGAACCCTATAGAGTCGGACACGATTGTTCGAAAAGCTGTTGACGACGCTCGTTAGGTTAATTTCGGCGTGGGTGCGTGACGCACGAGCATATTATTATTATTATTAGTAGTAGTAGTGTTGGGTATAATTACGTTTGTTCGTTATAACGCTCGTCCGAGTTCGAAAACGCGGAAATCACGAGCACACGGGTCCTTCTAAAGATATCCCCGTTCGATCGTGACTTTTCCTGGGACGTATTGTTTGAAACAAATATTTTCTTTTTTGTTTTTAGTTTTGTTTTCATACGCGTCGACGCGCAATCAGAATCATCAAAAAATGTGTGAAAATTACCAGCGTGCGACACACTGAACTCATGTAACATGGGAAACCTTTTCGGCCGATTAATGTAATATTATACTTTACAACACTGAGAATGGACGCAATAGAATTAATGAAGTATGAGCTAGATAATAACCAAAATTGTATCGTTCTATAAATTAAAAGCAATCGATTCGTATGAATAACACGACGGCAGTTTGTGGTGGTTATGTTCTTTTAAATCAATAATGCATCGAATATGTTAAAAATAACATCCAATTGTTTTTTATGGGTTATTACAAAAAATGCTAATTAAAAGACTTGAATGTTTTTTAGTTCAAAATTTCAGTGAGTGACTTACCGTCTTCCCACTACAGTTACTCACTCCAATTTTTCTTCAAATAATTCACACTATGTGTGGCATGCATATTATCAACGCGTGAGCTCGTTAAATAAAATTTACTATTAATTTTTTCACAGTTTTTGGGAATCAAGGTGATCCGTCCAATTATAATTATTTTTTCGGGATGCTCGTTTGTATACAATAGTTCGAGAGTCTGATTCAATGATAATTGATATGTTACAACGTTAAAGTTATTCACGTATATATTGTATTCACCATAGTACGTCGCATTAGTATTACCCGATTCTGTACACTAAATTTTATTTCAATATTTGCATATTTTTTCATTAAAGTAGGTCAATATTCAGGAGTTTACGATAATGTGTGGTAAAATATATAATATATTATCTAAGTCCAGCTCGTAACATCAATGCTATTATAACAAAATACATTCCAGAACAACGTAAACCGTCGACTTTTGATTGTTATGAGTTTTGATGGAGACCTGTATTTTTCGTTGAAAATTAAAGAGTATACGGAAGGATTTTAAGGCACTTCAAGTTACCATTTACCAATAATTAGCGATTATCATAAAATATTATAAACGAAAATACGCGATGTAGAACACTAGTATTAATATTGTTATTTTAAATCCAGCAAACTACTTTTCATTCATAATGTAGCCCTTTGTTTGATTATTTAAACATAAATATTATGCGTTGTTGAAGAAAAAAAAGCGATCAATTATTGCAGAATACTCGAAGGCATAAGGTTTATCATAATTTTGTATCAATATTTTTTATAACAAAATACCCAAAACGGTTGCATATTCTACGCTATGCTATAATATCCATTTTCGTTGTAATTATTGTAAATATTATTTAATGTCATTAATTCGTCAATTTTCATCCACTCTCTCTCTCTCTCTCTCTCTCTCTCACTCTCTCTCTCTCTCTTTCTCTCTCTAAAGATAGAAACTACAACGGAACTGTTGCGTCTTATACCGATATTAACAAAACACGTTAGTGTTTTCTAGAACATAATGCATTCATAATTATACTCATTCATATAATTACGTCTGATGGAACACACACGTTAAATCGCAGCTATACACATTGTTAAACGCTATACTTAGTTCAGGTTCACATTGAATGATAATTTTGATTATTGAGAAAACATTTCATGATATCGCTAATTCTCTTTGTTACTCCCAAACCCCCTTTTGGGCTGTTAGCTTTTCGAACTCAACTCTTCCTATAACAATCAGAGGAGTATTTAATGGAGGGCCAGGGGGCTAAGCCCCCCCAAAGATTAGTTTTAGCCACCCTTCCCCCAAATTGCAATAATTAAATGCTATTCGTATATATAAATAATATTATTATATAAGAATTATATAGTCAAATTTCATTTTAGCCTCCCCCTGAACAACAATTCAATATAAAAATGAGTTCGACGATAATCACGTATCATTTACACATGATTCTGGCCGTTAGGTCACTCATTCACATCGTATATAATAACGTAATTGGTAAATTTTGCTCCGTACATTAGTGGTAATATTGACCCCAATAAACAGCTGTCGAGATTAATTATTGTACTCACGTTTTATTAATGCAATTTAAAACGTTTGACTTTACTCATCAATTCAATTAAATTTGTATTTAATGAGTTTAATTTATTCGTGTAGAAAAACAGGAAGAAATTGGACACACACGCACATTGGACGACTTCGTGGTTTTCAATATTATTTCTAAAGTATTTATTACAATTCTTATTTATATTATCTTAAATCACATGGAAATGCAAAATATTCTCAGAACAAATAATTTCAATAATGTGCGTTAAATAAAATTAAAAATAACAGCAGTATATCGACCGAAATGCACGGCATTATCATCATTGTCATCACTGATCACATTTATCGGTTTAGATATAATAAGCAATTATTATTTTTATAGATGATAGAGGCGAATCGTAATTGATCATCGCAATGACATAAGATTTAATAAGTACATTATTCGCACAGATATTTGGTACAATATCGAAAATATTCTTCAATATAATTCAGAAGAGCGAAAACGGGATAAAATATTTTCTAATTTATGTTCCACGCAGCTAATGTATGCTGAAATATTCCCCTACACCAAAATATGCATAAATATGCAAAAAACAAAGTTTTAATAGATTCCACGGGTTATGAAACGCAATCATTTCTTACCTCTGCGTTCGAAGAAAAAAATGTTTTTACATAAAAACCCGAACTCAAGTTATTATTGTTCGCGTGAAAACTGTTTCGTGTTGTGTACGAATCGGACCCACGAATTACAATGGTATTAAACCGTGCAAACTGAAAAAATTGAAAACCGCATTCGGCATGGACGCGAAAGTTTAACGTAATATTATTTTCAAACGTATTGATTTCACGTTTTTCTCTACCGAACACGCATCATAATACGCGATGTCTACGAACTATGTTTCTGTCTATATTTATACAATTTGAGTACCTAAACAGCTGTTTCATCGCCCTTAGACCTCTCCGGAGTCAACCACACCACGCAAACGTGATCCGAGAAATTTACGGAAAAATTGCATTTTATTTATTTTAAATCCGGTCATATTTTTAGATGCCGAAATGAAAATCGTCAGTGGCGACAGATCGAGCGAAAAATAAAATGTCGTGTCCTACGAATGACCGTGTCTGTGGCAAATGAACATGTCATCGTTCGTTTTACCGTTTTCAGACGGAACAATCCAAGAGAAATCGTTATCTGTTAAATCGTTAAGTCAACATTAGTACGCAGTAAAATAACGTTCGTATAATACGTATATAACGCGGGGGCGGGTCAGCAGTATTAGAGCGTTACGTTTAACCGTTCCAAACGATTTGAGCTGATTTTCAGCGATTTCGATCGTGGGTAAACAATATAATATGTACGCCCTCGAGTCTTGACGACACTTTAATTCAATTAAATCCATTATGGTAAATTTTATTTTTCACTAGTACTGCGTTGTTCCAAATGACAATATATTATTTGATATATAGGTAATCAAAAAAACTTATTACAGTTGTAATAGTTTTGCACGGAGACAAGAAAATAATTTTATTCATGAAAACGCTTTTTGTTCCATTACTAGATAGAAGATTAGTTACTATTACAATTTATATTCTCCAGAATCACTACTGTAAAATGGTTGATGTCTTGTTAAAACACCTAGTACTTAAATGCCAAATATATACATCACACCATAGTTATTTTTCTATGTTGTTTGTGAAAATATCTTCAAAACAAAATACCTTCATTATTTTATACCATAAGAAAAGTTTTGTCTATAAATTAATATACTAAATAATTCCAAGAAGTAAAAATGTATACTATATTCATATCACACATCCCACATCAAGATAAATTATTTAAAAAATCTAGGAGTATTATGGTTTTAAATTTCATTTAGAGTGATAAATCAGTGCCGTGATAAATTCGACGATAAGCATAATTTACTAAGAAAAATATTTTTTGAGGAACCTAAAAATATTATGAAAAAAAAAAAAAATCGTTACTGTTTAGCACATATTTTAAAATTAATTTTATTTTGATTGTTTGATAAAATAAATCAATTGGTTTATTCCAAATATAAATTAAGGATTTATTCATTTATTTTTTTTAATTTATTTTATCATGATATAAAAATCACTTAAATATATTATAAAAATAAATGGCTTCTCTCTCTCTCTCTCTCTATATATATATATATATATATATTTAATAGGCATTGAAATCAATTAAAATTAAAATATCATTTTAAATTCTCCACTAAGTGAAATAACATAATATTAGACAATTAGCAGTAGACTATGTAAAAAAACAACCCATCACTTTCCGCAATTGAAATATTTTTCCAATGAACAAATGAAAAAAAATACTTAAAATTTAATTTATATACTTTTATTTATTAATTATTAACTTGCAGGTTATTATGAATAACTACATTTATTATTACATATCATACAAAAGTTATTATTACATAATAATTTTTTTTGTTGAGTAAATGTTATTTATACACAAATAGAGCTATTATTTGTATAAAAATGTCTTAATCATTATTATTATTACGTATATAATAAATCACGATTTCCTTTGGGCCCCAATGCGGTTCGGGATCTGCGGGCCCTCTAGTTACGCCACTGAGTGAAATTTTAGTTTCATTTGAATAAACGACGTATTTAAATAACTATCCGATTACCAATTTTCTACCTGATACAAAAGCCAAACACACTGATCAGAACACTCATTCGAATAAAAAAATAGAAAAATATCATTAATGTAAAATCACTAAATTCTTTGCTCCGCTCATATTCTGATAATACATCCGAAGTTTCTCCATTGGAAATTATATAATCGAACTCGTTTATTTGGAATCCTCGTTTTCTTCTTTTTGTTCAAATATTATCATCCTTTTTGTGTTTTTTCCTCGTGTTTCATTTTACACTCACAATAATACTACGTAACGGAATTAAAATAAAAGTGTCTTTTCTCAAAGTAGTACCAATAGCGTCTCGTACAATGTTTACTGGGACTTCGTTTTCAAAGAGACTTACTTGTGTACGGTCACCAAGTTAAACAACTGAGGAAAACATTCGAACAACGATATAAAGCTGTATTATTTATTTATATTACACGCTCGGCGGGGAGGACAATTACGGAGGCGGCAGCCATTGAGGTAACATTCAATGGAACGAAACATTTCCAATCGTTTTGTATTGTTCTATTGTCGTTGTATTTATTTTTTCTTCGCGCGGGTCGTCGGTCGGTCGGACGGCCAATTTCGTCGGCGCTGCGTGTACGCGTTAATTAATTACAAATTACACGGTTAATTAAAGATCACGGAGACACGACGAGGGGGGTTTCGAAGGCAAAACGTACGCAAACGGTCAAATAAACAGCATCGTTTCTTAGAATAAAAAAATTGAATAAAATAAACTCATGTATTGTGTACGCCCGACACTAAACGTCTTGTGAAAGAAGAAAAAAACATATTATTATTATTAAATACAATAACAAACAAGAAAAGATATAATATCACGTGTGTGTGTGTGTGTGTGTGTGGACATAAATAGTATTCGATTAGAACCGGAAGTCGAACGCGGAGTCTTCGGCGTACAAAGCTCTGTTCATTAAAATCGACTCAAGCGTTTTGTGTGTATGCGCGTTCATCAATGGGACAAAACGGGTTTTAAACGCCGAATGTCTATATACATCCCTTCCATTTATTAGTAGGTGTATAATAATATTACTATTAAATAATACGTCACCACTGATGAGTTCGTGACTTGCGTACATTTTATACATTTTACGTATGTAATCATCTACAAATACTGCTCATGCAGTCATACGACTTAACTCTCAGGGTCGGATAATTTAGAGGGATCAATGAAAATATCATTTAAAGGGAAAAGTATAAATAATTATTCGGAGCTTACAAATGGGATACTAGTCTCAGAAATCATATCTGGGTATAATATTACGACCTATGAATCTACTCCATATACTTATATATATATATATAGGTACCTATTGAATACATTTAATTTGGATGTAAATGTCGGAGGTATATTTATTTATATTAATATACAATTTTAATTTTTCAGATATAACGTAAAAATATATTAAATTATGGGTAGTATAATAATATTGCAATACTTACACATAATTTTTATGATTAAAATAATTGTATTAAATTTAAAACAAGTCATTTTGTAATATATTAGAGCATCAATTTTATTATTCTCATTAAAACATTTTTGTACAAATTTATTTTTGGTTTTATTCAATAAAGTTTTATCATTTGTTGTATTAGTTTTATTGTGTACATATTTATTATTGAATATATATATTTAATTATAATTCTTACGGATCAAATAACTTTTAATACAAATAAATGACAGATGTCATTTGTTAATAATTCATATTTGTTTTTAATTTATTGAATACAAAGGTATTCATATTTTTATTGATACCAGTTGAGACAATTTATAACTTGATATAAAATTGACTATATAGCGCTGTATAAATTATTACTTTAAAGCTTCGATTTGATTCATTTTACTTAAGAAATAATTTCTTACTTCTTTAAAATTAAATGTACCCACTAAAAGCAATTCAATTTGAATATTAAACATGTAATTTAAGTTTATAAAATTAATTTATTAATTATAATATATTATATTATAAATATTCAAAAATTTCTTGAGGAGGATTTATCCTCCTCACCCCCACCCATTTGACCAACACTTCTACGGACAGTTTTCAATATAAGCTTTATGTGACGTTTAAATGTATGATATAATATTAAATTTGAAAACAATGATAAATTCATATATGTATTTGGAAATCATTTGCTGGTAGTGTTTGATGAGCATATTTATTTATTAGTTGTGTCTTACTACAATTCCTAAGAGCATAAATAAAATAAAAGCTTATAAATCGTGACTACCTCTATAAGTGCTAATAAAATAGTGAAAAACGATCACGGATATTGCACATCGTGCCAACATCCTGTTTCCTTTAGCATAGAGTGTGAATTTTGTGCAACAAGTTTGACAGAATTTACTGTTGAATAAATAATCTTAATTACTCCAAACGCTCTGATTTTTCACGTCCCGTTTAAGTCAACCTGTATTTGAGTTTTAACGTCAGAAATAACAGTAAAAATATAGGAAATTGTGTCGACAGCGTCGAAAGTGTGTAAGCTGATCAAACGCATGCCCATAACACAAATGTCCAAAATAACAATGTTGATCATCAATACAAATGTACAGTTACTCTCGTAACCAAAATAAAGTGTTTTTTTTTTTTTTGTTTACCAAAAGCGGTTTTGTGTCTTTTCCCCCCTTGTTCCGTGAGCTTACATTTTTATTGACTTGTCTATTTGTGGTCTGTTTCGGAACGACGTGCAATAAATGGAGACTCGATCGAACGGAATAGATGCAATTCCAAAGAAAGAGGAAGGAAAAAAAAACAGAGAGAGAGCGATATAAAGAGAAAGAGGAGGAGAGGCTACAGAGGAGTGACAAGGAGTGTAAGACAGAGACAAAACTTTGGTTTTCCCGACCTGTCAGTAGATCTTGATTCGTTTGGTGTAACGAGTTTTATTACCGTTCAATACATATTGATCGTAACGTAGCTATAGAGTTTAGGGTATTATTCATTTTAAAATCTGTATTGGAAATTTGGAATGGCAAAAACTCTTAACTCTCGTCAGTGCTGTGGTGTATTTTATTTTATCGTTCCGAGGTCGACGATACATTTTATGTATTTTTTATTTGATATAAAATGACAGAAAAAAAAAAGTTTTTTTAGTCCTAGGGCTGTATACGATTTCAAATTGAATGTGATATTATAGCTGCGCGTATAACGAAAATTTATCTACTCAAGTCGGCGCCGGCATGTGAATGTAAAATTGTCTTTGTCGAGTATTCCCAGATTCGAGAGGAAAGCAATATTACGGTTGTTTGTTTTTCGTTATTGGTTCCAAAATGCGTACATGACGTAAACCCTGTACACATATTTTCCTTTGTCGAGTAACAAGTCATACTGAATTACTTCCGGGATTGAATGATGTATAGTAACGCGTTGATATATTAGCCCGAAGGCGCATAACGTTATGCGAGCGTAGAGGTTAGTAGTGAAAAAAAAAAAATACCTGGTTGTGGGAACAAAATATTTTTCCGAGCTCACACAATGGAGTTTAAGAATATTAATATCGATTCGGTTTTATTTCATATCGAACTACACCAAGTTTTCACGCTCAAAATATTTGCGTCGAAGAATCACGTTTCGAGCATGCTTAAGCGATTTGTATTAAACTATAGAAAGTCTATTCTGCGCCGACGCGCACAAAGAGAATCGCTTCCTGAAGTCGAAACGTCAAAATCTGAAATGGGTAAATCTCAAGATGCCCAATCGACCGAAGAAACGCGCTCGTTCCAAACACATCGGGTGTGATAAATGTAAAAATCGGAAAAAGGATTTAAAAAAAAAAACCCCGCTTCGAGCCTCCTCGTCAGATGATTAATGGAGTCAGTGAAATGAGAGAAAATAAAATATAATAACACGCATTGTAGTTTTTTAACGTTTTGTCCCAGATTCTTAAGTACGTTAAGTGAATTTGGGAACACTGTTACTTGGTGTAGAGAACGTATGCGTGAAACACACATTGTCCACAATGATTTTGTTATGGCCAGTTTCTGTTGGTAAAAATATCCGATCTCCACGTTGAGTTCCAATTAGCAACTTCGAACCCGATCCAACTTTCTTGCAATTTTCCTCAATATATATTACTGAAAAAAACCGGACATATTTTGCTCGATTGGTCTACTTCACTCCTCTAGTGAGATATTCTTAGTGAGTTTGTTAAATTTTAAAGAAACGATAATTAATTTAATAAAACAATCTGAGTGGGCCTTCAGGTAATACACGGTAATGATTGTCAGTTTTATATTATAAAATTTAATATTTTAAAAATTTTCTTTCCCCAAAATATTCTTCGTATCATTGTCTACCTATATTTAAATGTTCATAAAGTTTGGATTACAAAAAAAAAAAAACTTTATATGCATTTTTGTTAATTTTGGGTAGTTTTACCCAAATTTTGAAACAGTTGAAAATGTAAAAACGTGACCTCTTTAAAGTACTATCTACAACCAAATTCTGATTCGTTAAGTAGCTGGTTGAAACTTTTTGATAAATTTAACTATATAAAAAAGTGTTTTATATGAAAAAAGTAGGGTTGAAAATCGAAATTTTCTCAAAAAAAAAAAAAAAAATATATATATATATATATAAATATTTTGTATGTTCTGAATTCAATTTTAATGAAGCATGTCGTAATACATTATTATCACCGATTTTTTATCGCCAAAAATGTTAAGGTTATATAACTTGATGATCAAAAAACATAAGAATTTCCCCTAGAGGTATTAATAATTAATAATTCATTAATATAATTAAATATTTATATAATTAATATTAATTAAATAATTCATACTCAAATTCTCATTTTAAATTTTTATTATCAAGTATCATTTAGTAGTTAGTTATTGCATTATTATCTATGATATTTAAGTAAAAACTAAAAAGCATTTAATTTAATAATTTACTAACAAGTATCGGTATCGGTTTAGTATTGATCATTTTTCAAATGGTATCGACGATTGAGGAAAAAATGTCATAGGCCTAACTCTAAAAAAATTAAGAAGACAAAATAAACATCATTGTAAAAACACTAGCTTTTTTTAGCGATAACTGAAAAAATTTATGTTTTGCCTAACCTATATAATTGGCACTTACATATCTATCCCTTACATTGAATACATTAGACCGGTGCAGTGCAAATAAGAAAACGGATATTTTTAAATAATTTTCGAAAGCCGTATAGTTTTGTACTTGTACATTTTTTTCGCAACAGCATTTAAGCGTTAAGATTTATGTATATTAGTATAAAAGGTTTATATTGCATTAATTTATTATGGAAATTTGTTTAATGTACATAGTATTTAAAAAGGATAACGGACTATACGGAAAACAAACTCCGCCAGAAGTGAGTGCAGTAAATATTTACTCGGCCAAGGAGCACCCGAAAATTGAATTGCTCCGGGCCCCTATCTCCTTTTGACAGTCTCTGATGGTACTAATGGCCATTTTGTCATTTCTTATTGCATTTATTGAAGTTTTTCGTTTTTAATACTAAACTGTGATCTGAACCAACAAAATTATATTAAATGGACGTATTGAATTCCCAGTACAAAAGTTCAGTAAATTAATTTAAAATATGAAATAAACATACAATATAATAATTACCTTGAATCAATACAATAATATATTTTGAAAAAATGTCGTAACTTAAATCAAATCATAGATGGTATCAAAGTGGGTGTTGGAAAACTAGCTGTCGGTAAAGTGGGTATAGGCTAACTAGCTGTCGACAAACTGGGTAATGGCAAAGTGGGAAACCACTCCCCCCCATCCCTGGCAATTAATTAAATTTGCGCCTCGACCACCCAATTAGATTATTTTACAACCATTAAAAACTCATTATATGCAAGAAAAAAAACTCACAGTAAATTAAAAATACCTCTCTATTTCCTTATTTACTAAAAATACTACTTAAATGTAAAAAATTGTTTTATTATGGTTTGTAATGAATTAAAAAAAAAAAAAAAAAAGTAAACTAAGGTAATGTAAAGTAAAGATAAGTAATGTGAAATAAAGTAAAGCAAAGACAAGTATAGACAAGAAAACCGGACATACTTCGTACCACAGCTATTCATCGCTCACCGGGTCAAATACTTTTGGTGGGTGTGTAAAATTAAAAAAAAAAAAAAAGATTAATAATTTCAACAATGATACGATTCTGAATGCAGAAAGTTAATAATATAAAGAACAATAATAATTGTCATTTTCAAAACACCCATCAGTGTTTCCTTATCAGTCTATTTTATAATACAATTTCCTTATAGTTGTCATGAGAAAGATGATATTCAAAAGCTGCAGGATTAAAATTGGAGATTAATGAATTCTGTATTAGCCTTAAATTATGTCAACCTGCGAGCTGATCTCTCTAGACAATATGTTCGCCGGGGTGGTATTATAGTAAAGATTAGGAGCGGTATTCTACCAAGTTTTTTTGCGTTTTGTTTTCGTGCGATAAACGACGACGATGGTTGCTAAACGAGATATATTGGCAGCGTTTTCGAATATAAATCTACTCACGTCGGTGGCGGTGGCGGCAAACTGTCTGGTGTATTCGGTTAATATGCAGTGCACGGACGTGTTGTTGGTGGGGATGGGGGCGAGGAAAACTGAAGAAATCGGTGTTTTCCTTTGATACGCGAGAGCTCGGTCTCGGGAGAGTTTTACTTTCTTTCGGGGATTCGTGACCAAAGATTGGGCTTTATTGTATATAGTAAACGTATATGAAATATGACTCATAAAGTACTGCATGAGTTATTCAACATCCCTGTTTTCTCTTAACACTCAACCCAATCACGTTCCTCGATTTACCATAATATCTAGGCGACAGATATGCGTGATAGCGAAAATAGAAATAAAGAAAAACATCTATTCGTTTACAAACATTATACTGTTATTATATTGCAGTCGATGAAAATTTTCCAGCACTGACGGGTCAATGTAATACAATTACAATAATAATATTACTATTGGTATTACGGTAGCTATAAAAAGTACCAGCTTCTGCAATACATAACGTATGGTTCACGTTAGAGAAATTCCGAATTTTTATATCATATACATTTTTCAAATTACTCTGATAAACACCAAATGTATACCAAGGAATAAGTGAAAATACTGAAATAAAAATTGCATTTATTGTACTGACTACTGTGTAACAAATTTAAGCGTCCCTCTTTACTTAATAATTAATTAAATATTTTTAATAATTTGTACATATTTTTATTATAATTATTATTTTTTTTAATCTTTATTAGAGATAAGACTTTGTGAGTCTCAACTGACTACGTAATACCTTATAATTCCTTAGTATTAAGTCTTTATTTTCTTGATACCACTTTTAACAATTATTAAAAAATCTGTCGACATTTTTTTTTTTAACAAAATAAAAAAAAAAATCAATTAATATATATATCAAGCTCGATGCATTAAAAAAGTATTGAGTTTTTCTTTATTCATTGTTGTATTATTGAAGTCATTTATTAACCATATATAATTATTCTAAGATTAAATTCAATAATTGCTCTCGGTAAATATGCATCTTGTTTTCTAGATCATAATACAATATATTTTTTTGTGTAACTCATATTACAAATTTCTTGATACTTTTCATGTTGAGACTCTCCGCTAGTGGCATTGATTTAAACACACAGAGCATTGTTTTCAGAAATGAGAATTTCATATTCGTGTAATTTAGCCTACTTCTAAGTTTAAAATGTCTGCATATCGTATGGTGGCCTGATAATCTTATATTGTATATTTTTTGAATAAAAAACGTATTTATACACAAAAATCGACATAATATTATAATATGTCAATTTTTGTAAAGAGTAAAATGCATGTACAATGTGTACAAGCACTCTAGATAGAATCATTAAATATTGTTATATTTAAATAAGATAATAATTAAATATAATAAGATTTTTGTACAATAATAATAAGGCATTTAATTGTAGATGTATTTGTTTTATTTTTTTCTGCAAATATTTCTCACAAAAAAAAAAAAAGGGGGGGGAAATTTGTGTCAATGATGTTATACACAATATAAAATGATGTCGGATAGCAATCAATCAAATTCAATTCTCGTTGAATGATTAAGTTTCAAAAATTATAAAATAGCATGTGACTTGTAAGTGAAATTTTTCAGGTTAAATTATCTGATAAAAACATTTGCCTACTCATCAGTTATATTGAGAGACATTGGACATTGTAAATTGCATGAAAATCTACGTACATGTTAAAAAACAAATTGAAATTAAGCCCCGCCCTAGAGAGACACCGCGAGTGTGGGGAAGCGGGATATTGTTGCGTAGTGCGTGATAGCGTTGTGAAAAATATCCTACATTCGTTTTACTCGAATAACCCTGACGGTTCGGTTTTTCAACAAAAAATAAAATTCATTAAAATTTATTAGGAAGTGGGCCGGACAAAAATGTGCATTTGAATAATATCTAATTTTTTAATTTGCATAATTAACTTCGTGTTAATCCGTTATACTAATTATGCAGCTAAGCCGAATAATCCGGATTTCGAGTGTACAGGTAATTCATGTTTCGCACATATTGTGCACTACTGGTGCGTGCCAAACAGAACGTGCTTTGTTATAATAATTTAATAACATAAAATGCGTTCATACATGTATGCATACAGTGAACTATCATACTAACCACAATATTGACCCCACTCGATGCGTGAATTCAAAATATTTTTCATGCGCAATTTTAAACGCATAAAACACCTACGAAACCATGCTTTTATGAAAAAATCTGAACGAAAATATTTACTTAATTCGTGATAATTTAAGTTTTATGTTCGAAATAAAAAGGAAACCATTGAGTATAACTTAATGTTCTTAGAAAAAATATGACGTTTCTTATGAACATTTTGATATTCAACATGTTTTCATTATTAATCCAATATAATTCTGCTACTTTGAACTTTTAGCGTTTTATGTCTTCCAACTATCAGTTTGAGGGGGGAAATTTTAATTTGTTTTAAAATGAACCAACGTAAAAAAAAAAATTCCAAATCAAATTCATGATGTTATACAGGGTTAAATACGGGATAAGCACGCTCAATAAATCATTCGGGATAATAATACATTTTTCTGGATTCAATTTCTATTATATTATAGCGGGCACACGCGTATGCATATACACTCTCGCACAAGTTTACACGCGTACCTACACCACTCTACCGCTTCTACGTGTAAATAATGGTTTCCGTCTGCATGCGCGTGTGAAGTATTCTATCAACGGGAACGCGTTTATCAAAATTTTCGTTTATGCATATTTTAATAATAACCCGCGCGCTGCGCCATAGGTGTTGTGGTTTTCGCGCCACCGTATACGTCATAATTGCTTTTGGATTTCACGTAACCCCTTAATCACGTTTCCATCGATCACCGTTCACGCGTATCGATGTGTACCTACCAACGTGTAGGTACGTGTTTTTTCTATTATAGTTTTTTTAGAGTGAGACGACGGGCAACGCCTAATACGATATTGAAATTTAATCGAAAAACTGTGAAAAAAAAAACCCTTAAACGTTACGGGTAATTATACAGTAATGTGCCTGTCCGTAATGGCGAGCATATTTTACTACGGCCATTACTCGAGTGGTAATTTTGAAAAGTTAATTTGGAGATCTCACAAACTAGTCGAATATTTTGCGGAAACTCGAACGTGATTTTCGCCAGTCTTGTCATTCTAAACGCATCGTTACTGTGAAAACGCATTACCATCACATATTGTCTATGATACGTATTAACTATCATCTAAAGTCGAATTCTGATTTAAAAAGTGGCTAATCGAAGGTTTTGGATAAGTATTTCTCTATGAAATATAATGGGGAGGGGGAAATTAACGTCCCTGTAGATTCATAAGCTTCTTCGCTCATCTCAGAATCTAAAATTGATTTTTAATTTTCAAATACCTATTTCTGTATATTTATAAGCATTAAAATTATTATGTTTTTGAAAATCTATAGTTTGTTCGTGAGTATTTTATATTGGCTAACGAACTGTAGTTTTTTTTTTATTGTTTTTTTTTTTTTTTATGGATATTCGATAAGTGCATATTTTATAATCATTGGAGAAAAATGAAATCTGATCATTGGAGCAAATTATACATGGCCGGTGTAACAGGCGATTTTTACCCTAGGATAAATTTACCCCCCAACCGGTAAAAATAACCTAGGATATATATACTAGGTTATATTTACCCCCCTCCCCGGAAAATTTAACCTGAGCTGTTTATATGGGGCTTATACTGTTTCAATTACATTAACAATGTTAGAATTTATAATATTATTAAAATATCCTAGGTTATTTTTAAATAGATAAAAATATCCTAGGTTATTTTTACCGGGAGGGGGTAAAATTATATCCTATGACACCGGTTCTCAGACGCCCCCGGACACATGCCCATACGGTTCCGATCGACTTTGACGCGTGTGGACGTTGCGCGAGTTTCGCGCGAATATGAATTAATTACCTACCGCGGACATTATCATACACACTAATGCATATTAAATGAACCACCCTGTTTACCGGGCCGGGTAATTACTACGTTGGAGTCGTGTGCACGATGACGGTATAAAGTGGAGATTAAACTCCGATACCACGCTGCAGCGTGTCTTGTGGCGCGGAAAACCAATACGCACGATTTCGGGGGCGGCGAGCAATGACTAATAGCACGACGATACACCATCGGGCCGCGGAGGGGGTGCCAGGGGTATCGATGGTGGAGATGGAAAGAAGAATAGTGATAAATCCGATCACCTATATCGATTTGGCCTCGTCCAATACGTATACCGGCTGCAAACACACATACACACACACACACACACAACACACTTATACCGTAAGACATCTGTGAGTGCGTGCGATACACGTGTATTTCCGCCTTGGTTTGAATCCGGGGTCACAAAATATCGTGTGACATCATCCAACGATCAGATAATACATTAAAAAAAACTGTTATACGCGTATATTATCATTGGTCTCGTTCGAGTAGGCGCTTTTTTTTTTTTTTGTGAGTACTTGCTCACCTCCGAGTTTACCCTTCGAGATCCAGTCAGAGTCCGGACACAGCTACACACCGATGACGTCACGTGTGCCTCTGCATACCACGGTATTATAATGGTATAGAATGGTAATAATAGTGTAGGGGTAGTGTGTATAGACCAAGAATTTGTGTTTCGGGCGTGAAAATCGGATTCCGTTCCGAACGACTGATTGTCGGTTGTATGACGGCCGAGGTAGATTTGACCGCCACGATGAGTGATCCGATAGTAAACACTTCCGGAGTTCTAGCCGTAGGCCTACGATCAGACCCTATCTCGTATACCACGTCTTCTCACCCCGGGGGATTAGGCGACCGATAAGTAAAAGGTCGGTCGTACGTATCATTTTGTTCCGTTTCATTTGCCACCCTCTGCCGACAAGTTGTTTCGTCACATGACCACACAGCATTTCTCGCTTGACCCTCTCAGGTCCAATTTTCAAGCCCCCTATAACCCCAAAACCCACCGACCCACTGAAGAAGTCAATTCAGCCCGCGGGACGTCGCGATCTAGTTTATGCAAAGCAGCCGGTTGACCTGCATCGCACACAATACAATGGTCGGAAAACCTCAGGAAACATGTATAGTTCCATAGGTACTTACGCGTTTTACATGTGTATGTGTACAAAGAGAGTACCCATGGGTGTGGTTTTAGCAATCATACCCTCCCCCTTTCATTGTAGAAAATAATTAAAAACTATATTTAAAAAGGACGTTTTAATTGAAGTAACAAATTTTAAGTTTCGATATTTCATATCTTTTATCAATTTAACATTTTTTGGTCTAAATATATTCATAATTATTAATAACGGCATGGGTATTTTATTGTTTCCTTCCTAATAATGTTTTTCCCTCTCTTTCATAATTTTCGGTACACTCCAAGTAAGTAGGATAAGTAGACTTTTGTGCTCTGTGTGTGTATGTGTTTCGTTTACGTTATTCTCGGAGAGGAAAAAATAACTCAAAGCGTTCACCGTGAACACACGTTATATAAGGTGTGTCGGCAACACCAGCACTACCGTACCGTTCAAAAGTTCAACACGCTCAACTGCCTTTAGGTATATTATTACTTGTGCGATATTATGGTAATACGCGTTATAGTGCGATATTACAATATTACGTGAGCGTATGAGCGACGCCGGCGGGATTTGTTTTTGAGATTTTTTTTTTTTTTTTTTATGCTCGGGAGCATTTGAAATATTGTTGTTCTAAATTACTATACCAGAAGAGGCAAAAATACTACCGGGACCACGTTACAATTCGAACCAGTGGCGAAAATAATCCGTCCATTAGCTAGTGTACGTCACGCTGTCACGATAAAAAATAGAGCTGCCGATAACTCAAACGAGACCCTTAAATATCTGCGTCTATCTGTAGCGTTCTCTGGTAATAGATTCACGAAGTGTGAATAATATTATATTTCTTTTTAACTTGTTAACAATATAGTCAATAATATAGTCCTCGAACATCAAATTCAAATCCAACCCGTTTGATGGATGAAGAGAGGGAATGTTTATCACAGTACTCGACTATCCTCGATATGATAAGTGCCACCTCATATACATAGGAAACCGTTGACATATTGTTCGCATGCAGCGCGCACTTCTCTCTTGCAATATTTGTCCACTACTTCACCCCATCTCCTCCCAGAGCACTCCGCCAAAACGTTTAACCATTAAAAACATTATATGATAATATCATAATGATTTCGTGTTGAAATAAAATTTATATGAATTTATTATTTTGTTCATAATTCGCATCGTGCTATGTTGTGCTAACTACACGATTTTTTAGCAGCCATGAATATAAGACTTATTATATAAATTGCATATTAAATGCTAAAAATCAGTACCTTAGGAGTATACAAGTTTTTGAATTATTAATTTTTAATGTTATTTACATTTTTTGGAATGGAAATAATTGTAATTATCAAAAAGATATTGAATATATATATATTATAAGTTTCATTTATTCCTAAGTACGTACTTCTACCATTGGCGTGACTAATTCCGTTCTCAAGTGACACTGTGGATTTTTTTCATCTCTGACAGATGTACATAAAATTTCTTATTGGGATACCTATTGAAAATGTAATGCCTGACCAGGTTCATATCGAACATATAGATAATATATTTTCAGCTTGTTTCGATCCACTCCAAATGCGTTTCACATGCACATATTCGATGCAACCGTGCATATATACACCCCGTGGAAAATATAAAATGAAGAGCTCCACGGGGTTTTCCAGAATGCATTCCTAAATGACCAACTGTATAATTTCAAGCGATTTGACAAGAAAAATAAAGTCTTATTTACATCCCTTACTAAAAATAAATGTTTTATTGCACTATCGATATGCGTTGCTATTTATTTCACTTCAATTACGTGGTTCTCTATCTAAATTATACAGTAATTATTGGGTTTTAGTTTTTGTTAGTATAACATTTCAATATTTTGTTATTATTTAACATTATTCATTTATGTTTATTTTTATTCTAAGTGCCAATATCTTCCAAAAAATTGAATATAATTATCTGTTCGATTTGATACACTCTTACATATTTCTGTCTTCAGTCAAAATTTTGTCATTTACCTATCCAATTTTTAATAATTGAATAATTAAAAGTTTAAATAAAAAGTTTTTTAATTTTAATAATATTTCTAAAAACAATAGTATATAATTATAAAATACAGATATGTATTCATAATAATATAGATATGTATAAATTTGAATCGAAAAATCGGGGTCATATGTGTAGTTTATTCACTATAATATAACTGTTAATTTATGCACACACGGGACTACGCGAGGAGTTTAATTTAACAGTAAATCTACACTGAACAAAATTGTATTTATCAATTATGACGTTAAACCAAGATTATCAACGATAATCCAGCGTAAGCTGTACTCGGATTACACCGAAATTGTCAGTGGTAAGAAAGCAAACGTACTTTGGCTATTTAAAATAGTACGGTTTTGGTATAAGTGATGTCTCGTGTATAAGCGCAGTAGTCACTTACGGTTTTGTCAACTTACTATGTATCTGTGTGGCGGTGTAATGTTATATCGTAAAAATTTGTCAGCCACGACGTTATATATATATAATATAAATTCACTCTTTGATGGATCGACCGAGTTTAACTTTTCTCTCTCGCCAAAACAAATAATTTAAAAACTTTTAAATGTCGTCATTGTCGTCGACGGAACTGACACGAAAACACAGCGCATACACACACCACTGCAGTCACCGAACAGACCGTTTATTAATAACGACAGAAATACAATATTAGAAAATCGTCGTTCAAATTATTTTTCCATCAAACAGAACGTTGGAAATATTATAATAAAAATCTATTACCAATTCTCCATTTTAATATTCGTAATATTAAAAAAATAAATAAATAATAATAAAAAAAAATAAATAGGAAATTTGTGTTATATATTGCATGTAATATAGGTATTTCAAGATTTTCGCTTTTATTAATGCCATAAAGTATTAATTTCTAAACATTTACTCGTTTTTGAAATTTTAAATGTTTTGATGCGTTCAATTCGAAAGTAATGTCGATTCGGTATTAAAACCACAAATCTAGTCTTCATTTCATACCATTAAATACGTTGTAATCGCAAAAAAAAAAAAAACTCTACGAATATATTAATAATGTTTTATATTTTATGAAATTTAATCTTATGCGATGGACAAAAGCGTTCATAATAAATTCTAGATTTTTATTGAATTTGATGCAGACACTATGTGACGTCTAGGAAAAATGGAACGAGATTAGGGTAGAAAATTGAAAAAATAAATAAATACAGGGTTGGGCAGGGAGGTATGGATGATTTGAAATAACAGTTACACACTCATTTTTAAACGAAACTCAAAATTTATTTTTTTAATGTGTATCTTAGATGTTGCCATTCTTTTTTTCTCAATTGTGGCAGAAAAAACTCACGCAGCATCGTTAGGTAACGATCTGTATTGACAGTTACGGTTCGACCGTTTTCTCTAAAAAAGTAAGGGCCAA
>JAIPRM010002795.1:0-13715 GCA_025469315.1 Stegophylla sp. TES_Ste_2020
GTTCAGAATCGTTTTACTGAAGAAATGATTTATCGTTTCTTTAAAATTTAATACGCCCGTCAAGAGAATACCACCCGTCGTGCGAAGTACACCCATCGTGCGAAGTATGTCCGGCTTTTTTATTTCAAAAGAATGATTAGCAATAAGTTATGTTATAGTTTTTTTATTAAATTTTATATTTTATGATAGGTATTATATTTTAATTAGTAATAATGCGATAAATACGAATCAAACTATGTTATAATACAGTTTATACATATATTTGTGTAGAAAGTGACTTAAAATATAAACGTTAGTTTATTGGTACGCGCGGGGGTTTAAAATATTATGGCAGCATTTACGAGTATGAATTATATATTATTTATTTACATAATATTATACCTAGATGAATTTAAATGAGTAATATAATTCATAAAATACGAATCAAGCCATGTTCTAATATACAGATTCTACATTCTTTATGTTGGTACATATTATATTTAGGTAAGGAGTAAATTACATTAATATAATCGTTGGTTCGTGGGTACGTGCGGGCTTTTAAAATGTCGAGTGTAACGTGTTAATACATAATAAATACATAGGTCATAGGCCTAAATACACTCTACTGTCGTCAAGTCACTGTCAACTACATTTGATGCGTAATGCTCAACACGATGGTCTTTGGAATAATAATGTGCATCTCCTGCAATGTTGGGAATAGATAATTAAAATAATATTATCTAGATAAAGATAATAGATAAATGTGATTTATTTAGATAAAAAAAAAAATGATGAAATTCTTTTTTGGTACTTTTTTACACTTGACCAAAGCTATGCAGTGGCATAAGTGCACAATCCATAAATCTGCCAATGACTAACCACTAGATTAAACAACAAATAATATTTGGCCTTGCCTGTATACTACACAGACTTAGGAGAAGGCCGGGTCCCTCGTAAACCCTAAATACTCCACTAGAACGATGAGTATTACAATTTATAATAAACATTTTTCCATACAATTAATATTCTCCTTTAAAAAATCAAAAAATTTGGTGCACATATTACTTACACCACTGACTTTATATTTTTAAGTTAATGATTTTACACGAATTCAATAAATATTCTTCATATGTACCTATTAACTAATAGCTACTTATTAGAAAAATAAAAAACTACATTAAATATAACTGTTTTTAATTAACAGAATGACCTAAGTTTAGTTTTAATTTGTAAAACACGTTACAATATTAGCATGCTTAATTAGATTAGTTAAAATAAATTATCTTAAAATATTATTTATTAATAACTTTTAAATACTGAATGTTTCTAAGAAATTATTATAGTCAATTATAAGTATACCCAATTATAAATTATAATAAGTTAATTTTTATATTTTCTTTAATTTGAAGGATAGCTGTCTAGGGAAAAGATAATAAAAAGTTGTCAAGAGGTACCGGGATATTTCTTAATTGTGTTATTAAACTAAGTTGAACTTCATTTACAAAAGAATTTTGATATTCTTAACATAGGCATTATCAATTGTGCATAAATTAAATTTAGTAAAAATGGCCAAATGTGACGTAAACGAGATTTTCATGAAACTGATTTTAATAATTTAGCCGTAACCCCAAAAACTAGGACTAGAAATTTGAAATATTCATTTCGTAACAATAGATAGTGTAATATAGAAATTTACGTAATTTGACCACTTTTGGGATAAACAAATAATTTTGGAATTTTCTTGTGTTTTATAATATTTTATCACATAAAATTTAGAATTCTCGATGTAATTAGTTGAAAATTTAACATAACTTCACTCGCTCTTTTTTTTATAACTGTTCAAAGTTAGAATTTGTATGACATGAAAATCTCGTTTTCACAAATTTTTCCATTTTATTACATTTTTTTACAATTTTTCTTGTTTTCGGAAAATTAATTGATTATTTGGAAAAATTGCCTCTTTAAGTACCATCAGGATCAAAAAATTTATCATATGAACCTTTCGGACGAGTATTTTTATATAAAAAAAAAATTTCATAAAAAAAAACTATTATTGTCAAAGCATTAGCTTCTTATTTCATCTCGGAATCTAAAAAAAATTTTAAAATCAGAGACTCAGGGAGGGGAGATCGCCCCTTCACCACCCCTGAAATACGCATTTGTCTCCTGCAATTATGACGCTATGACCCCGTCACCGAGATAATGGACATAGATAATGGCCTGTCGCGACGGCAGCGATACGGCAAACAACGCCATCTCTGGAGCGTTCACGCGTACACGTTTTAGTGCGACGTCCTCTTAATTAGTTCGAATCGGCGTTCTACTGTATTTTTCATTATTTCAATATATGTATAAAATAACTGGCCATAATAATGTTATCTTAATGTTAGTTATTCTGTTCATTGACAGCAATTTATATATATATATATATATTCGTAAATTAAAATTAATAATCGTATCTATATCAACTAAAACAAAAATTCGGAGACTTTTTTACCTGGGAATTTCTTTCCGGTATTCCCTACCACCTATACCCTCCAATCATACTGAATGCAATTGAGGGGCTGGGTGCAAGAAGGACACTTCTTCGAAAACATTGTTTTGAGATAATCGCATTTGAAAAATTTAAGTTTTTGTATTTCCTAAATATCAACAAGTAAAACAATTATTTATTTTTATTTTGATAAAGATGTATTACTTTAGTTTAACAGTTCGACAAGGAGAAATTTTCAAAATCACTTGCAAATACACGAAAATTACGAAAATTCGAAGGTCATGAAATGCCTTTCTTGCATAAAACGTGTTTTTGGTATACATCATAGAGTAAGAATGTATAGAGAAGCCATGCCATATATTACACTGTGCACCAGTATGAAGCAGGCAAAAGGGCGAGCGTCAGAGTGACCAAATGCTCAGTATAAAAATACCAGACAATACAAAACTACTATTATCTATTAAATTTTTTATTGATAAAATAAAATACAAAACAAATATTATTTTAATTGATCTATTTACTTCCATTAATTGGTGCTTATGTAGAGTGAGAAAATTACAAATTACAAATTATTTAAATACAATTAAGAACTAAATAAACACAATATTCTTATATTATATTAATTAAATCACAAAAACAACAAATATTATAAAATATAAATGATTATTGATAACTGATAAGGGTATATTATCTAACGCTAGACTACAGTGTATCAAACATAACAACCTGAGGATTTTTTTCTTATATATGGTTACTATAACTCTCGCCCTTTTACTTGCTTCATATAAATTGAACTACAGCCACCCTCTGGTATACTTAGACATATATGTTAATGAATATAAACGTGTTACATAACGATATTTGTTGAAAAACTTTTTATTACAGAATTATAAAAACATTTGAATTTAAAAAAAAAAAAAATGAAGTAGATTACATATTTGTAATTGAAAAAAAAAATATTATGGATAAAAAATGTTTTAAATTAAAAAAAAAAAAAAAATCAATAGAGATTTACAAATTTTTTTGAGCCAATGTGTTTCATTTGACACGGAAAAATCATACGCAGATAAAGATGAGTTTTCACTCATAATAATAAATGTTTTTAATTTATAAACAAAAAGTTAAAAACACTACACGAAACAGTACATGGTCGTATCGAAAGACGAAGAAATTCAGTGCTAACAGAGAAATTCGGACCGTCGCTTGATAAACACTGTCCTGTAAATGTTTGCTCACGTTTAAAACGTTAACATTCATATTTGAGAAACTTTTCCTCAATGTCAATACACGTATTATTATCAGTATATATAGAAAAAAAAAAAAAATTAACACTGAGCCATAAAAACGAGATATCAAAACCAAAGTTTGTGGGTATATACAAAATTAATAGAATCGAAAAACAAGTTTTACTCAAAAAAAAAAGGGCACTTTTGCCGAAATGCCCTTCTTGCACCCAGTCCCTCGATTAATTTATAATATTACTATATGAACCGTGTAGTGTACCAACGGCTTGAGGAACAGGAACAATATACTACTAGGTAGGAAAACGCTCGTTCGTATTATTATTATACTGGTGTACCCGACAAAATACGAGAACGGCGAGAGAGAAAAACGCGGAAACGACAAAAAAAAAAAAAATGTACGCAAATATTTTAGACCTATTTACTTGTTTGTACGAGTAAAATGTGTGTGTGCGTGCGCGCACGTTATACAACATTTTTTCTGGTATCAAACCGGTATTAAACGCGTTTTTACCCACACACGTACGTCCTACCAACAACCGGCAACAAAATTACTATCGGAATAAATTATTGCGCGCGAGTTTTACATCGAATATAATTATAATATAAAAAATGCGAACGCTATAATATTATTCAGGTATAAAACACGTATATTAACAGTGGTAGTGGTCAGCGTTTTCCGCAAGCCGTCGTCACCGCGTCCCCCCCCACTCATCGACCATCACCACAGCCATGCCGTTGTCCTAATGCCCGATATCGTTTTATTATTAGTGTATTATCGCGATCCCGGCGTAGTACACAAACGTCGTCGTCGTCAGTCCGCCCAGTAATTGACGTCCATTGATTTTCTTCTGTCCGCGTTATCATTGTCAGTGAAGTTGTATCGTGTTAATCGGTCGCGTTTCACCTCTGCCGCGACTACAGTGCTAAGTCCACCCCGCACTAAACGATTATATTATTATTTAAATTTTATATTGTAAGGTAAACTCGACGTGTGATCGAATCTCCTCCGCGTCGGAAAACGTTTTTTTTTTTTTAATTTTGACAAACCTTTTTTGTATTCGGTGTTTTTTTTCCTCCCCAAACAGCCATCATGTCTTCAGCAGCAACCGAATCTACCGTTTCCGGTACCACGTCCACCAACAGCTTGCTGGAAAAGCTCGGTCTTCTGCTGATCGCCTTGATCGTGCTACGCTTCACCCGGGTCGCCCTCGGATTCCTGTACAAGCACGTACTGGGTCCGTCTGCTCTGTGCCGCGGCTCCGTCGACTTCGCCAAGTGTGGCAAGTGGGCCGGTACGTATTTTCGTGTAATCACCATTTATCTCGTGTTGTTTTCACTAGCTTCGTTTATTTTGCGTTTGTTATATTTTTGTATTATATACTGCATTTTACCACCGATCTTAAATTTACCACCGCACTGCCGTTTCAACAAATTTTATGATGAGGTAATTTAAATTTTGATATTTTTTACAAACGATTTGAATTCGATTCGGGTTAAGAGGACATTTATACTAGCTACCTTCAATATTTTAGTTTATTGACATTTTATAAAACAGAAGACAAGAACAAGATTTTGTGTTTGTCCGTCAGTTTTTACGGTATTTCGATTTTCAAGCGAATTATGAATATTATAACAATTTGAAAAAGCTCATTAAAGTTGGCCAAAGGTCGTAAACATCTGACGGACAGACACATTATACTGTTCGGTAATCGGAAAAAAAAATCCAAAGGTACAAAATATTATGCACTTACCTACATAATTTTAAAAATTAATTTATAGGTATGTCGTGTTTGTATATATTAAATATAAACAACATAATATATATTTAAAAAGCGTTTAGTATTACCGTGAAAATAATAAAATTCATTAAAGGCGACGAAAAATTTTGTCTTGATAAGTTTATGCACCGGTGCACTAACCTAACCTAACCGAAATGTTTCCACATTGCCCCCAGTAAGCCGAGGGGGTTGATATCGATTTGAATCGAACGCGACGGAAGTTTTTAAAAAGTGAGCAAAGAAACGGAATTGCGAAACTAAGCGACTCTCAATGTGATAATAGTGTAAAGCGACGGTACCGAACTTATAACCATAATTATTTAAATACAATTTTTTGACTTTTGTTGAATACAGTCAACATAAACGCTAAAATGTAATTATTTAATATACTTATTACATAATATGAACTTTTTTTCCGGTAATCATAATGTTCTTACCTTTTAGTTTAATAATACCTAATTTAAATTCACTTTATAATTAAATCTGATGGCATAATTGCTATGATGTAAAACACTTTGTATTCGTTGGAGAGACAACACATGCGTATATGCATACATATTATATCGATACACCTAGTATTTTTTTTTAAACATTTAAAACTCGCGTGTACCTGTGTCCGCAGGAAATCGTGACATATTATAATAACTACCATACATTGTCACTTGCCATATTAATTTAATAGTATAGTGTATAATAATAGGCGATAACGTAAAAGTTGAAATAGTGGTTTCAAATTGGTGCATATTATGTTAAATTCAGTGTTTCCCAACCTAGGGTCGCCCCCCCCCCTTGGGAGGCGTATACACATTGTTAGAGAGACGCAAGCAGTCATCACAAAGTAAAATTTTCAATTATTGTAGAGAAAAAATTAAAAATTAATAACAACCGTTATTGGGTATCGATAACGGATGAAGGTTAAAATAAGTGTTTAGCCACTAAACAAAATTTATAATTATTATTTTATACTAATTAATATAAATATTCATATTCATTGATTATTCCATTAAATTATTTACTGTTATTTATATTAAATAGTAATTATTTTCAATTATCATCGATAAAAAAGTTGTCATTCCAGATATTGAGTAGTTTACTTTTGAAATGTACAAAAAAGGTAATACATTTTTTTCATCTATAGGAGAGGGGGGTTTAAAATCTATAAAAAGAGGCGTAGAGTAGAAAAGGTTGGGAACCACTGGTTTAATTGGTCCGCTCGTCTTAAAAAACAATACTTTATTTTTTTACATGTACCTATATGAAATCGTATGTTCACAATGCACAAATGGTAATAATGATAATTAAATATAAGTATATTTATATACACTAAATATGCTATTTAGTACCCTACGACCTATTGTATTATAATATATATACCTACACATTTAAAGAAAAAAACAATTAAAAGAATATAATGTATAAAACGAAAACAATTTAATAGTAATATGATAACGTGTTAATATTTTAATATGGAATGATCCTATCCTACAATACGGACATGAGGTTTGAAACGGTGTGTCAGTGTTGGCACAGCACGCCGTTATACATATTATGTGTAGGACGTTGCCGCATTCACGCTGCCGTCACTGATAACACTATTTTATATACTTGTACGGCGGCGGTGGCAAGCAAAACGGTGTCAAGTGGTGTGTGCTTAAAAACATTATATTTGAAATCTAGAGTGGCGGCTTCTAGATTCTCTGAATCACGAAAAAAAATTTAAGGTTTCCCTATTATTAAGTACTTAGGCATCTATAAGAAATATGCAATCACTTAATAAACCTTAACTTTGGTTATTATTAATAGTTTTTGATTAGAAGTACGTGATCAGTCCTATATATTGAATAGAGTTTTTAAATTATTTAAATTGTGTAATCCTTTTGGTATGCCATAATTTAATTGTTATTGTACGGAATAAATAAAGTGTGGCTGTGTAAAAAATTCGACCGTTTTGACAGTAGGAAGTTGATTGCTTTTAAGGTTACCAAAAGTTTTTATCATAATATTATCACATAGTTATCATGTTATTCTTAATATTTTTTTATTGCATTTGTATACAAGTGTTCTGTATGTGTTAAAACGTATTACTTTAGAAAACTCGTTTTGTTTGTACTAATAGCCCAGAAATTCGCATTGCCTTTCAGTTGATTTAAACTTTAATGTTAATTTTAGTATACGAGTATTTTAGTACCTATATATTTATTATTTAGTATATTTTTTTATTACTTGGAGAATGTCACTAACGTTTTATGTATAAATGGAACCATTCTTTTCCGGCAGATTATTTCTCGAATAAGCTGTAATTATATTCTATTGTGTAAATTAGCACGTTCGTTTAACACTATCGATGGCCCAGGCAATGGTGAAAAAAAATCTTTTTTTTCGATATAACTATTTTATTAAGTATTTCCTAGAATATATTAGTACCTATTTAATAAACTTCAACGCTTAATATTTTCAAATTTATTTGAAGTAGTGCCAGTAACACAAGTACCTACTACCTACCTAAATACATTTTATTTATTCAAATCAAGTTCTGTATAGGACTTCTTATTTGTCGAATAAATTGTTCTATTTATTATACCGAAAAAAATTGTCAGAACGACAGAAATCCAGTAGTGTGAATAATAGGAACTAAGATACCCATCAAGTTTCGAACATTAGGTATAATTAAAACATTAGGTAAAATAAAACGTTTAGGAAATGATTTTAATGATGTTTTAGCTTTTAAGACTTTATACTTCTCATTAGTTCGTTCCAATTTGGAATATGCTTCATTAATTTGGAAATCTGATAATCTTGGTCAAATTTGTTGTTTGTCTAAAGTGCAGAATAATTTTTTAAGATTTTTGTCTTACAAATCTCGTATAGAAAGAATTCCTCATTCTGAATATGATGCTGTGAGTAGTTTTTTCAATATACCTCCACTGAATAGACGATTTTTTTTACTAAATATTAAATTTTTATTTAAGCTGCTTAATAACGGTATAGACTGTCCTGAACTTATCGAACGGATATTTTTCAAAATTAACTCAATTAATTCCAGGAATAAAGATATATTTTACGTTTCTAAGGTGAAAACTAATTATTTAATATTTTCTCCGGCTAATATTCTTATGTCTGATGGTAATCTCCTTAATAAAATGCATGTCATTGATCTCTTCCATACTACCATATCTAAGTTTTCAGATTATTGTCTTTCTAATATGTAATATCTATTCTTTCATGACTACTATGTATATTACTTCTTAATTGTATTTAACAATGGTTATTTATTTACTTTTTTTTTTTTTACTTTTGTTTTAATTTACTTCTATAACCGTATTATTTGTTAAAAGTTTTATTGTATTTTTAAGCGCAACTTCACACACTGTCTTATTATTTGATTGTAATTGGAATTGGAATTTATTTTCCGTAATAATAAATAAATAAATAAATAAATAATTAAGTAGATTAACGTTAGGTTTTAAACTTTGAGTTTTGGTGTTTAAGAATAGGTAGATATTCAACTAAAAAAATTAAATGTAGTGACACGGATCCAAAAGGGGAGCTAATGTGATTTATGTACATATAAACATTGTAACATATAACTTATATAAATTATAAATAATATATTTTTTATTGATATTACACTGATTTTTATTTTTTAATGAATTAAGGTAAACGTATGTCGATTGCGATAACCTAGAAAAACTCAGAGGTCGATCTTAACTCTAAAGTTCATGAAAGTTGGTCACCCCTGATATAAATAATAAAAATTTGTAATGTCTACAAATCCATCTAATCGAATATTGTATCTTTAAGACCTTTTTGTTATGAATAAACTTTAATTAAATAAATGTTAAAGAAACATCCAAAATACTGATATATTGGTCTCCCGTAAGTGGTAATCGAATATACTAATGCTTTATGTACTTACTGCAGGACCATATTTAAAATTTTAGTTCCCTGGGGCTTATACCAAATTCCACCCCAACCATATTTTTTTAATTATTTATTTATTTATTTTTTTTTTGAGGGAGGAGGGGGTAGTGTCTAGTGTTAACTAATAAATGGGCAAACCTTACCTACTTGTTCAGTTTTTAAGCTTGTTTTGAAGGTTGACCGATCTGCTTCATGTAAACACAATGATTGTGTATCGTACCTACAAAATGTTAAAGAAAAAAGATTTATAAAACTAAAATTATTATTTATTATGGTAACCTAATCACATAAAAAGTGCATAAAAATTTGCCACCCCATAAGTTCTATCAGGAGGGGAAATGGTCCCCTCCTGTCCCCCTAAATACGGGCCTGACCTACTGTATGCTTTGTACGAGACATACGAGTACTTAGCATAACCACCAGATATTGCGTAGTTTTCCAAAATATAACCAAAAGGCGAAACACAACCTGGAACAAGTGCAATTAGAGTTTTTAATATACTTTTTTTTTCATTGTGAATTATACAACATTATACACAAGGCCGCAACCAGAAAAAAATTTCGGGGGGGGGGGGTCCAAAAATATTAACTTTTTTTTTTTTACTTGTTAAGTTTAATTATGCTGTCAATTTTTCTAATTTCCTAATTCCGGGAAAGGGGAGGGGGTATTGAAATATTTATTGTAATTTTAGTCCGCATTAAAAATAAGTTTTAATTTGGTTAAAAAATTACAAAATAAAAGTAATTATTTATTTTTAATAAGTATAATTCAATAACCAAATATGCACCTTTACACACTATGATTAATATAATTGACTTTAAATACTATTAAGTCTATTCAAAACAATAAAGATAAAATAAAATCATATAGGTAAATATAAAATACGTAAAATGTTAAACTAATTTGTTATGAATTTCGTATAATCTAATACTAATATAGACGATATAATCCCAAAATGATTATTTTAAGGCACTAAAACGATAAATAGTCCTGATATTTGGGAAAAAATTTAATTATGTTGATAAAAATGTCGCACGGAGCTAGTGTGTTAAGGTCTTATCTGCTAATCTTCACCGGCCTGCATCGATTGCAACCTATTTTTGGAAGCTAAAATAATATTGTCATAATACAAACCTCGAGTTATAATATATATTGACACACCATTTTTTTTTCTTTTATTTAATGTACCAATTGCAAATGTTCATAAATAAAGCAATAGAAACATAAATCAAACAATTTATATATCAAAACATTTAAAAATGTCAAAAAAATTTCGGAGGGGGGGGTCCAGACCCCATGGACCCTCCCTCAGATACGGCCTTGATTATACATACTAGTATTTTTTGTAAATTATAACAATTTTTTTGATATGCTAATATGAAATTTGTATAAACTAAATACGGATTGAACACTTCCCTAATAATAATAACTGATAAGTGTTACACCTTAAAAATACGCAAAATATTTGTTTACTAAATACATTTAATTAACATATTAAATATACTGATTAGTGATTTTTTTGGTATATTATGTTTGACGGGATTATATTTACGTATTAATACGAGTATTATTATAATACATTCAATACGCCAATAAGCCATGGATCACACTTTATTATTAAATATTTAAATATTGAAAGATTGGAATAAAGTATAAACCCTTTGTTATTAAGTATTAATTAATTGTAAACATTTTCAGATACAATGGAGAAAACGTTAGGTAAATAATTAAGAATTTTTTAATTTTATAAACACACACACACACACACACACACACACACACACACACACACACACACACACACACACACAAATATATATATATATATATATATATATATATATATACCTGTATATATAAAATAAATGGAAAAATTTGAACTATTTTTGAAACGCGTAAAGTAGAAAATTTCAAAAATAACCTACTACTACTATGTATAAGCAAAGTAATAAAATTGTACAAAATTAATTTTATGTATTAAGTAATAAATCCAAAATATTGATCCACAAATTTAAACAAATAGAAGTTTTTTTAGAATTTACCACCTATCCTAATTATCTAGTATTCATTAGATTTGATAAAATTATCAAACAAGTTAACCTTCATTGAATGTAGACATTTGAAAATATTAGAAATTTTATAAAAATGATAATTTTGCATGGATATCTAAAATATCTATTTCAAATCAACTAAAACTAGAAATACATTTTTTTTTATTTATTAGCTCCTCCCATTGCAAAATCCTGCGTACACCACTGATTAGATACCTACTACATAAAATTATTTGTATTTGAAAAGTTGTAATAATTCACCTCATAGGTATTCTTCCCTCCTTGGATTGGAATGTGGGATACTCTTGGTGGGTATGTTGAATTTTAAAGAAACGAAAAATAATTTCTACTACAAAATAATTCTGAGCAGAGTTGCAGTTAATAGGTTCAATAATAATAATAATTGTCAGTATTACCATAAATTATTATTTAATAACAAAATAATCCATGTCAATTTCATTATTCGTTTAAAATTATAAAATTTGTATACCTGATATGTTACGTTATAATAAGGAAAAGAAATATGCGATTATTTAGATTAACATTCGAGGTGTGTTCCTAACTTAAAACGTCTGTGAAAAATAATTTATTGACACAATTTTCATGTAAACTATTAACCATGTAGAATAGTAGAAGAACAGCGAAGAACATTTTAGGAAAATAAAATTTCAATCAAATTGAGAATAAAATGTTTTATAAGGTTTAGATTGAAAAAGCCAAAAATAATTCACGCCCATGGGAACCCTTTGGGGAATACAAGGAGGGGAAATTACTGGAATTATCCCCTGGAATTTTTTTTTCTATACAATCAAGTCTTTAATTTAATAAAATTTTAAAATTATTTCATAAAATTTATCCATACACATTTATTACATATTTTCCATTATTTTGTATTTATTTATGTTACTTTTGTGTAAAAACAATGTTAATTGTGGTAATATAATTATTAATTATATTATTCTAATTATCACATACATATATATTATATGTTCACTATGATTTTTATTTCGTTTTTTTAAATTTTAACATGTATTGAAAAAAAATAGGCATTGGAAGTGTGTAATGAATCTAATACGTAGGTATGTATACGTATTTTACAGACTATAAGGAATCATATGATCAACCATATAGTAAGTATAACGATTGACATTATGGAAATTATTATTCATTAGTTTATACTTGTAGACTGGTATGTTACAAAATAAATTTATATATAAAAAAATTCGACCGACGAACAGTTCAGACTTCAGGCTACAGTGGCGTTTTGGTTGAATTCACCAAAATTATTCAGTAGGTATGCAAATATATTTTAACAAGGTAGTTATAATTTGTCAATCAGCCACTGTAGACTTCATCACTAATGAAGTGTGTTTATTAGAAATTAATTCAGTATATTAGCTTAAGAAAATGTTGGGTTAATAGAATTTGTATTGAAGGATAAAAGTTTAGAGAATTTTATATACTTTTTTCAAAACTTTTAGCTCAACGCTTAATCAATGAAATCTAGTATATAAATCTAGGCATGTAATTTTAAAAATAAATCCTATAGATATTTTAGTTTTAAAAAGCCTCAAATAAAAATAAATTTGAAAGTTAAATATAGGTACATTGCACGTTGATATAATTTCATGTTATTTAAATTATTAGATTTATTATCTAATATTTTTGTTTATACTCATTAATTTACAATTTTCTTGTGACATATAGGCATAAACGTTACTTACTTAGGTATATAAAGCAAATTTTCATTGGAACAAGAATTTCAAATATATTTCCTCAAGAAATTCTATTTACAAAATTTAAACTTAAATTTAGTGTACCTAATTTAATAACTTTCATAAGATTTTTAAATTTACTGTTTCTTAAACGAAACTATAACTATTTAAATGTTTGTTGAAACATAATAAATTAATAAACTGATAAAAACGGATTTCAATACATGTACATGTATAAAAATAAATGAAATATTTTATAAGCTTCCTTCAACTTATAACTAATACCTAATAATTTGTGTACCAACGTCATAATTCTTTGTATTATTCAAAGTCATTACCCAGTGGCGTATTTAGGGGGGCGAGAGGGGGCAATCGCCCCGGGCATCAAATTTCAAAGGGCATCAATTTTTTATATGCATAAGTGTTAATAATAATATTGTTACATAATACGTTATTCGTGCTTTTTGCCTAAATTAATAATATAAATAATACTTAACTAAATACGAGGAATTTCGGAAATAAAAATTGGTCAT
>JAIPRM010002795.1:13815-28772 GCA_025469315.1 Stegophylla sp. TES_Ste_2020
ATTTACTTCTGTTTTTTTTTTTTTTTTTTACTTTTGTTTTAATTACTTTCATAACCGTATTATTTGTTAAAAGTTTTATTGTATTTTTAAGCGCAACTTCACACACTGTCTTATTATTTGATTGTAATTGTAATTGGAATTTATTTTCCGTAATAATAAATAAATAAATAAATTTCCTAGTTATTGTTTGCAATATTCGACGTAGGTATCAAAACCGGTTTCAATCGTGAGTAATTTAAAGCTATAATATAATATACGTACATGGGTAATACATTTAATTACTAAATTAAATTACAAACTAAACATAGTTAGTACGTTTTTAAATTTTATATTTAATTCACATTACATGTACCATTCACTTTAGTGATATTTTATGTCGTTGAGTATAGAAGTATTTGATTGGTTATGTTTTATTTTATTATTGATAAAAATTAAAATGAATCTAAATAAAAAATAATTTACATTGTTCAAAATACAAGCCTGCTTAATTGTATTAATTGAGTATTCCGTGTTAAATTCGGTTTTGTTTTAACCGGTCCAAGGAAATGTATGTTGGTAAATACAGTCAATATATAATTTCGTTTCACCTAGTACATTTTAGATTTTGAGTGGAAAAAAAAAGCTAGTGTTTTTACAATGATATTTATTTTTCCTTTTTTTTTCTTCTGTAAATAGATTAATAGCAAATGTACTTTTTCGTATAGAAATACTTGTCTAAAAGTTTCGATCAGCAACTTTTGAAAGGGTTTTTGATTCACAATTTACCTTTATATGGTACTTTTAAAAGGTCATTTATCGAAAATTTCAATTTTTATTAAATGTTCTCGTGACCATTTTTAATAGTTGGTGAAAGTTTCAAGTCCCTAGCTGTATTATTTTAGAAGTTATGTTAAAAAGCAATTTTCAATTTTACGGAAATTCGGGTAATCGCATATTTCGTCGGTTTTTTTTTTCAATTTTTCGACAGATTTTCCCCGTTTTTGGAAAAAGTATTGAGAAATCGAAAAAATGACCTCTTTAAAGTACCATCTGGTTGTGATTCGGGATCTAAAGAGTTACCGGTCGAAACTTTCGGACGAGTATTTCTATACGAAGAAGTGTTTACAGGAAGAGAAAAAAAGAAGTAAATAAATAAATAAACATCATTGTAAAGTCATAAAAGCTGCTTCGCTCCGTTCAGAATCTAAACTATATATGACAAACGCAACCGCAGAACGCGCGATATACGCAGTGCTGAGTCCAGATAAGTACTTTTTTATCTAGATAAAGATAGAGATAATTGCAATTAAATTTATCTAGATAAGGATAATAGATAACTTATCTCAAATTTATCTAGATAAAAAAACAGATAATTTTTTTTAAAATCCTTTTTTTTAGTATAAATATTTTTTAGTTTGGTATCATTACTCAAGTTTGTTTATTATACAAAAGGTTCCAATTAAATATAATATAATAATATCAAGGATCCAATAGGCAATAAACAATATTTAGTATTATTCTAAATACAGTGTAATGAATTAAACACCTATTTATAAACATATAATAATTAAAAATAAAATTTATTTTAACTATTTTATATTTTATTTTTCTCTTTTTCAGGCATACATAATAATTTATTTTTATAATATATGTACATAGGTAGTTTTCTTTTAAAATAATAATTATAATTTTTAGTCTCTGCATTAAATCATTTTTGAGTTAATATTTATATACACAAATAATTGTTACTATTTAACAATAAATTAAGTGTTTATCATTATTAACACAGGAATTGTAAAATAAGTAGAGAACATAAGTCACTGAGAGAGATCATATTCTTAAACATAAATAAATAAATTTGATACAACTACATGGTAAAATAAAAAATATAACAAAAACACAACTATTTCTGTAACATTTCACATTTACAATAAAAGATTCAGTCAAAATTGAAAAAAATTGAAATCCTCAATTTAAAAAAAAAAATTATTCAGATAAATATGCACAGATAAATCAATTATTTATCTTAGATTATTTTACAGATAAATTCATATATTATTTATCTAGATGAAATAAAAGATAAATAAATTTTCATCTAGATAATTTATCTAGATAAATCACAACACTGGATATACGCGTATAATTAATGTTAATACATATTAATAATAATATTATTAATTAAATAAATAATATTATTAATCGATCGGTGTTGTTGTTGTCGTTCAAAGTGGTGACGGGCGCCACCGACGGGCTGGGCAAGGCGTACGCACAGCAGCTGGCCGGTCGCGGTTTAGACGTGGTGCTGGTCAGCCGGACGCAGGCCAAACTGGACGCCACCGCGGACCAAATCCGTGCCCAGCATCCGGGCCGCGTCGTCCGATGCGTCCGGGCCGACTTCACGAACCCGGACACGGCCACCGTGTACGGGCACTTGGCCCAAGAGCTGCACGGCCTCGAGGTGGGCGTGCTCGTCAACAACGTGGGCCTGTCATACCCGCACCCCGAGTACTTCTTGCGCGCGGCCGCCGACGATGGCGACAAGGCCGCCGGCTGGGGCCCGCAGCTGTTCGACGACATGGTCCGGTGCAACATCACGTCCATGGTCAACATGTGCCGTCTGGTCATGCCCGGCATGGTGGACCGCAAGCGCGGGTGCGTCATAAACATCGGCAGTACCGCGTCCCGCATCCCCTGTCCGCTGTTGACAATGTACGGCGCCACAAAAGTACGTATCCACCGTCTTGTATCATTCTCATATAAATACAATAACTCACACTTAAATTCATCTCATACACTTGGGTATAATTATAATATAACACAGTAGATGAGTCTCAAAAAATAATTATTCATTTAAATATCAAATAATGAAATAAATTAAATTGAATTTTCACATTTTTAACGATATATTTGGAATATAATTTCTACGTTAGAAATATAATGATCAAATATGACAATATTTCAATAAATCTATATTATTATATATTATACACCATTTGGTAACTCCTCGTTTATCGTGTGTGCACTAGGAAAGGCGGAGAAACCCTTTGTGAAATTTCATGAAACCAAAATATAATTCATATAATATTAAAAATTATGAATTTACTATGATATTTATTTTTTTTTACCATTCTGTAAACATTTTTTTGTATAGAAATATTGATCCTAGAATCTTGATCAACCACTTTTTGATTCAAATATCGAATCTAGATGGTACTTTATACTTAGTATGTATAATTAATTTTTCAAAATTCGCATTATTTCAAATAACACTTGACATAATGCGTTTATGGTCAACACTTGACCCCATATATACTATGATTATCAAGATTACCACGGTTCGATGACTACCCCCCCCCCCCCGTAGTAACCATGACATATGTGTGGTAATCATGATAAGCATAGCAACCAGGGTAATGTAGTAATTATTGTTACGTGATTACTGCATAATCACTGAACCTTAGCTCAGAATCATTTTATTGAAGAAATGATTTATCATTTCTTTAAAATTTAATACACCCACCAAAGATATGCCACCCGAAAAACGAAATATATCCATGGTCCAAAGTCTGTTCGGCCTTTTTTATTTTTCATATTCGATTTTCAGTATACTATTATTATTGAGAGATGCACAGGACTGCACGCGCGTTTGTTAAAATGTTTTTGATCCTGTTTCGATGTGACGCAGCAGCGATAATGAAGTGTACGAGCCATTTGTTCCTTTTGTGTTCTGTGATCCAGACGATTCTCGGGAAACATTAATTTAATAGTTAATGTTCGTTTCACTTGTCTTTTATTTCATTTTCCACGCTTTCTCTATCTGTATCCATCTCCTTTCTAAATCGATTGGTGACAACATCTATAACAATGCAATGCCTTGTTCTCAAAAATATAAACGGATGTCGCCATTGTGTACTGGCGCTCTATGTAGTCGAGGGGTCTTGCTATGTTTAACACAGTAACGTCAGCGATAATATTTTACATGTTACATCCATAATATAGTATAAGACTAAAAATGCAATTATTTACTATATTAAGAATAATACATTGATATTGTGCATTTTATGTGTTGTGCACAGAAATTCGTCGAGAAGTTTAGTCGGGAACTAAATACCGAATACAGCGGTAGCAACATCACTGTCCAGTGCATTATGCCCGGATACGTGGCGACCAAAATGAGCAAGATCGCTAAGACGTCGTGGCTAGTTCCGTCCCCGGACACGTTCGTCCGATCAGCTCTACAGACCACTGGGTTGGAGTCGATTACTACCGGGTACCTGCCTCACACCCTGATGGTGAGTGATTTTTTTTCCCTCACAGTCACAGCCTAACGGGGCAACGAATATTTTTTGCAACAGCTCACATGAGTTATCTTGCTCATATTCATCTATGAAAAATTGTCTCTTGTAAAAAGTTAATACCAAAATACTGAAATACTCAATATTTAAACACCGTACTGTATGTTTTATTATTACCTATTATTGGAATTATTATTATTTGGTAAAACTGTTTAGGTTGGAAAATAATAACCCATCTCTTTTAATTCTGCATAATATTTAGCACACGAGTTCATGAGTTCCTTCATCACAACTCATAATCGTGGCTTCATTTCATTATTAATTAAAATTAAAGACTTCTTATTGAAGTTTAGGACTTTAATTATGGGGACTTTTTTCAAAATTAGTCACATTATAATTACTGTCATTCGGACGAATGCGAACTTGAGATTAGTAGAATGCAGTTCTATGTTATTCACCTTATAATTCAGGGGAGAAAGAGATTGTAAACTCCACCATAATACAGGTTAAATAAAAAGGTAATTAAACATTTTAACTCTGCCAATTTTATTTTCTTACCTGTGATGAGTACATGGATACTTCGCTAGTGTTAAAGCGTCGACAATTTGCATTTCAAATTGACACTAAGAAGAAAAACCTAAAAAATATGACACTTAGGGTGGACCGCTACACCACTGTTAATATATGTGTCTAATATCGTAAAAATATGGCCATATAAAATATTTAAATATGCACTTGATAAATTCTTTGTATTTAATTTTAATAATTTTCATTTTTAGATACGTTAAAAACAGACAAAAATAGCATGTGCATATTGCAAACTAATTTACAAAAAAATATCACGGTTAATTGTATAAATTTGGGAATATTAGTTTTTGCTCTTTGAATTTAAATTATTTGTTTTCTCTTATCAATGAAAATCAAATAAATGGACAATTTTAATTCTTAAAAAAAGTAACGTTGAATTTCAGTCATACAATATTTATTAATCTACAAATATTAATAATATTTTTGTCTAACTTTAGTTAGTTATATTTGTTAATTTTATTTAAAATTTGAAATTTTGTGTTGATAATTGAGTTTTAATTATTTTTCTTGAAAATCGATGGTCGACAAATTGAGATCCCCTCCCCATTATCTTGTCCTAGGTTCGTTCTTGTTTCTGAATTTTATTTTTCTGTAAATTATTGTTCCTGTATATTACTTTCCTGTTCTTAACTGAGTTTCATAGCCCCTTGTTTATAGTAAAATGCTTTGATGTTAGTCGACTATTTGTCTCACATTATATTTATCTGTGTCTTTTGTTCGCAGGTAAAAGCCATCGAATTTTCAGAGGGTATTTCCGAGTCGATGATGGCCAAGACTGTGATGAAAAACATGCTCGGCATCCGGTCCCGTGCGTTGCGTAAACAAGCGAAAGAGCAACAGCAGAAATCTTCCTCTGAGATCACTGTCAATAATTAATTGTAAATAAATGGTACTAGCTAAGTGAATCAGCCTTCACTATTGATACTGAACTGGGTATCACCATCAACATCTCGCTCAAGAATATGGTCGCTATTGCGGTCATTCATTTCAGTTAATAATCAATTAATATGTTTTAAGTAAAGATTTTTTTTTTAAGTTTTAGGCACAACCGTGCACATATGTATTCATTGTTAAATGATTAGAATTATTATCAGCTGGCGCCACTATCAAATAGGTGCATTGGCTCATGACTTTCTAATAGTTTGTAAGTCCTAATTTATTTATTAAAATGATTTTAAGGCTTAATAAATTAAGAAGTTAGATGGTATAATTTTTTGTGTTTAATTATTTCTTCTATATTATTACGCTTGGCTTTCCTTCTTTTTTTCTCCATAATGGTTTATTTTCTTCATTTGCATTAAATTCTATTCGCCTAAATTTTTTGTTATTAATTATTTATTTCTATTCTAATCATCACCTCACCTTGTCCCCTGATTCCTAGGATATAGTGACATGATGGTTTAAACCCATACAATCTCATCTCATGATTTCAATTATTTATTTTAATGAAATGCATTGGTTCATAACTTTCCAATAATTTATATGTCTTAATTTATTAATTAATTATTAAAGTGATTCAAAGACTAGTCTTTTGTATCCATTTGTTCTATGTTTATATTAAGATGTTAAATCTAATACAGTACACGTATTACTTGACAGATCATGTTTGAGTAGGTATCTATTAGATATTTTAGTAAGTTGTATATTAAGTTTTAAGCGGCAAATTGTCGATTTTTTTGGTGAATAATAGAAAAAAATTTTCAGATTATTCTGTATATAGACACTGTTATCAAGGTAGTAAATAAGTTTTAGCTGCTAAAATTAAGTTGAATAACATGAGTAAATTCAAAAAAAAAAAAAAAAAAAGGCCAAACGATTAATTTCGAATTACGAAATATTATTGAAAATGTTTGGTCTTTTTTTTTACGTTACATTTTCTGTCATTTAAGGTGATTTTTTGACATTTTATCAAAAAATAACTATACCATATTTACGTTTTCGCACATTTTATTACAAAAATTCTCAGGTTCCCCGGCCGTATAGTAATAATAATATGTAACATATCATTATAAAGCCGTTCAACGATCGGTGAAGTGGACAGACAGCGGCTTCCCCGCCACCACCATCATCCCGCTGCAGGGGGGTGGAAAAAAAAACATCGTCATCCCCTCGGACGCGCGCAGCGTCATCAACCTTCATCGGACTGCACGTATCCTTGGAAACCGACTGGCGCCAGTGGCGTCGCGACGCGCCAATTACGACGCCACTCCGTCGGTGGTTATATCATTACATATACATACACAGCATCAATGTGAACGAGCACGTCGGATAGGAAACCCGTGGTGCGTGTGGGTTTATCCCGGGCATATATTACTCATTCCCAATACCCCCCTTCCCTCACACATACCCCCTAACCCTGTCTGGCCGTACACCCACCCGCCCGCCACGCTCTTTAGTCATCCCTTTCCGCTATCGGCCGATACGCTCTCAATGATGTCGCGTTTTGTGTGTCGTACACAATATCCAAACTTTGCAAAAACTATGACTAATACCGCACCGGCCGCCCGTTTTATCGACGCAAATAACGGTAAAATGGTTGTTCTTGTTTTTTTTTTTTTTTTCCCCCCGAAAAACTGTTTTTTTCCGATAAACCAAGGTCGTGCGCCCGTAGTGCACAGTGCAGAAATAGATTTTTTTCGAACAATTATTACGAAATTTACACTTACAAAACGAAAACAGTTATTAATAATATGATAAATCCGGGTACTTTGTATCAGTGCTTGAATTGGAAAAAAATAAGAAAAGGGACGCATAAGTCTAAAAAAAAATTAGCGTCCCTCAAAATTTTAATTTCTCATATATACCTGTGGGTGATTTTTTTAGATTCTGAACGAAGTGAAGAAGCTAGTGTTTTTACAATGATGTTAATTATTTTTTTTTCTTTTTTTTTTTTCTGTGTACAATTTTTCGTATAGAAATACTTGTCCAAAAGTAATAACTTTTTGAAACCAAATTTGCCTCTAGATTGTACTTTAGAGAGGTCATTTTTTGAATTTCTCAATTCTTCAGTTTTTTTTTGGAAAAAACTACCCAAAATTTGACAAAAACGACTCGGAAACCATCATTTTTTGATCCGAATTTTATGAAAATTTAGACATAGATAAAAAATCCTATAAGAAAGATTTTGGCGCAAAAAAATTTTGAAAATGTGAAAAAAAAATTTGGACATTTTTTGAAAATTTTTTTTTTTTTTTTTAAACTTCCTTCGTTCAGAATCGTTTTACTGAAGAAATGATTTATCGTTTCTTTTAAATTTAATACGCCCGTCAAGAGAATACCACCCGTCGTGCGAAGTACACCCATTGTGCGAAGTATGTCCGGCTTTTTTTTTTGTTTCAATTAGTTTTTAAGTACTACTAACAAAATGTGTTTTAAACAAGATTAAAACGAATTTTTTGTTTTAATATAAAAGAAGAATTTTTAAATATTGTAAAAACCTTTCATTTTTGGTATTAAAAATGTTTTCACTTTAACCTGTTCTCAAAGAAATATTGTTCAACAAATTATTATAATTTATCTCGTGCAATTGTTGTTTTCAATGTATACCATTTTTGAAATTGTAAATTATATAAAAATTTAAAAAATAACCATTAATCGAAACTTTTACCATGTATCTCATCATTATTATTTTAGATTCTGAACGAAGTGAAGAAGCTAGTGTTTTTACAATGATGTTTATTTCAGATTTTTACAATGATGTTTATTTTTTTTTTTCTGTGTACAACTTTTCGTATAGAAATACTTGTCCAAAAGTTTCGATCAATAACTTTTTGAAACCCGATTTGCCTCTATATTGTACATTAAAGTGGTCATTTTTTGAATTTCTCAATTCTTCAATGTTTTTTTTTGGAAAAAACTACCCAAATTTTGACAAAAACGACCCGAAAACCATCATTTTTTGATCAGAATTTTATGAAAATTTTAACATAGATAGAAAATCCTATAAAAAGATTTTGGCGCAAGAAAATTTTGAAAATGTGAAAAAAAATTTTGGACATTTTTCTAACACTTATTTTTTATATTATTAACTTCCCTCGTTCAAAATCTTTTTATTGAAGAAATGATTTATCATTTCTTCAAAATTTAATACGCCCGTAAAGAGAATACCACCTGTCGTGCGAAGTACACCCATCGTGCGAAGTATGTCCTATGTAAGTAAGTCCGGCTTTTTTTTTTTTGTCATATTAAAATAATACGTTCTAGCCGAAGGATTTTAGAATTAAAAGAAATTTCAAATTGGTTAGACATTACATTTATCAAGTAAACATTTCTCGTGTGCGATGGCAAAAAAATAAAATAAATAAATTTTTTAAACGTTTAATAAAGCGTTCGTGTAAAATTATTTTGAACATTTAGCTTTTTACTCTTCGCAACTCTGTTAGTATTTAATCATTTTCGAAAGCAAAATTTTTATAACGAACTCTACGGTACATTTGGGCCCTGTGGTCTCCACAACCGTTCGCGGGACACCGTGTACGGAAAATAAGAATACGAATATATTAACATAGTTTTACAACTTATCTTTTGTCATTTCTCTGTCGATAAATTATTATACTTATACGAAATAAACCGCGACAAATGCTAACACAGAAGAAATAAAATACATGTTACGTTGACGATATTAGTAGAAAAAAAATACCGAAAAAACGGATATCCCCTAACCTAAGCCCGTCTAAAATTGTTTACAGAAAAAAATTTCTTTTTCACACGAATGTTGTCGGTGTGGACTTAAGCATAGGGGGGGGGGTGTTCTAACACCCAAAAAACCTGTGGTTATGCCGTCGCGACCGAGTGTGAAATATTTTTATCGGACGCGCATTAACGCGTGCCGTTATGTGGATAAATAATAATAATAATATCGATTCGCTCTTTAAACGGTTTCTCGCCGCGCTAAGCGAATAACAAAATACTGATGTGTTACGTTTTGTCGATTTTTTCTTCTTTCTTTTAGTCGTTATTTATTTTCCAAAGCTTTAGAGACGCTCAAAATAAATATATATATATATATATTTACATAATATCCCGATGGTCGAACAAAACAAAAGACCCCGACCAATAGTGACACAAAATCCCCGGACCGCAGAACAAACAATAAAATAATACGTATTATACGTATTTTCGGCTTTTACTCGGATACACGATAGTAAAATTCGAGAAGTGTTCGAAAAATTCTCATACCAAAACGCTTACAAGCAATAAAATGCAATAAAATACCTGGGAAATTACACCTTTACCAAAAACAAAAAAAAATCACTGAAAAATTGAAATTTCAAAAAAAATTTGACATATTTCTCTCCATGGGTACTTTTCGCTCTTCGGGTGGGATATTCATTGTGGGTGTGGTGACTTTTAAAGAAATGACAAATTATCTTTCAATAAAACGATTTTGAGAAGCGCCTTCAGATATTACATAATATTAATTGAGAGTATTAGTATGTTTAACAATTGTAATTAAATAATAGAAAAATCAATATTCATTTCATTATTCATACAAATAATCGTTTTAATATAGTATGTACTATGTTATGTAACAACATGGAAAATAAATTTGCTATTATTTGGATTAATCTTAATATGAGCTGTTATTCTAACTTTAAAGTCTTGCATAAAATACTTCATTCATGAAAATTATACTCTGTGTAGAAAAACACGTGAGGATTATTTTGGTAAAAAAAAATTCAATTGGATTAACATTAAAGCGTTTTTAAAGGTTAAAATTGAAAAAAAATCATTATTTTACGTAAAAATGATCAGTTTCATGCTAATTCTAATTTTAAACGATTATAAAAAAAAAAGAAGATTTCCGATTTTTGAATTTTTTTTTTTTTCTGTGCACCAAGCAAGTTTATATAAACGCCCTGTAATGACTTAAAGAGCCGTTAGTCGTTAACGCTCTAACGGTTAGAGCGTTAACGACTCTGTAAATAAAACTGGGTGTTGCCCAATAGTGTTATCGGACAATAATATGAAAAATATTTTGATGAAAGAACATTTTTGATATTTGAAGAAATTGTCCAAACACTTTATTCTCATCGGAATTTTTTTCATGTTCTCAATTAATAGAGGGATACAGAAATGGGTGAGAAAAAATTTAAATTTTTTTTAAAAATAGTGTATTACCAATATAATTCCTAAGTAAAATTGTCTTTAAAATTTAACACAACTACCAAGTCTCACCGAGGAGCCCGACTTCTTAAAATAATTTTTCAGGCTACTCGCAAAAAAATTAAAAAATACATAACAAAAATAATTTCATCATTCAATTTACACTTTTTTTTTTTCATTAAGATGTTTTCGAAGTTACAGTCCAGTGATCACAACATTTGTATATTTGCGCGATAGAATAAATCGTATTTTTTATTCAAAACGCAAAGGCAACTTTAACACTATATATAATTTTCGTTTTGATACTAATTTTTATTATTCTGTTGAAAAAGCTGTTTTTTAATGGAATAGAAATTACAATTATTTGTGCATTCTCTCATGGTCTCCTGTATTTTGTTTTTTCCCAATTTCGTATTTCGCTTTTATGAAAACAGGATTTTTTTTCGTATTATATACAAGATTTATTATTATTATTATTGTTTTCAGACAAATAAAACTTTTTTATATTAAAAACACAGTCAAAATTAATCTACCGAAATGTTCGTTCTTATTTATCACGTTTTTTAAATCGTCTTGTTTTGAATAACATAAATATATGAAAATATTATTGCACGTATATTATAAATAAAATATTTGCGCGAAAATTTAGTTAAATGATGATTGAATTCACTCTCACATTTAACGTTCTACGTAAATGAATATTCTATAACAAAAAAAAAAAAAACTTGTTCTTTGATGTTTCCAAAACGTATAGAACATTACTTTTTTTTATATATTATATCAAACGATATTGTTAAGGAAGGCGATCCAAAAGGAATGAACGAAAGGTCGGATTCAATTATTTTTTAAAGAAAAACAAACGTATAGGTAAATTAATTCTTAATTTTCAGGAATAGAAAAGAAATTGTATAGTATTGTAATTCGTTTGTTTTTCTTGAACAAGTGTTATCATAACAATATTTGAGCAGAAAAATTATTGTTTTTCAATAGATTTTCATCGAATTGTATCGATTGATTTGATGGAACTTATTATTATAATATGACCATAACCAATAAAAATGATTTTATTTAGAATTAAAAATTTTAAAAAATGTGACGCTGAAATTTTTTTGCGCCGAAAAGTACGATTCCCTTGGAAAATCATTTATCATTTCTTTAAAATTCAACACACATTATTTTTATTTTATGCTTATAAACATGTGAATTTTTAATTAGTTCAATTACTTGGACGTACAAATTAGACATTAGTTTTTGAAAGTAATAAACTAATTTGAAAATCAAAATAGAAATGGTTAAATTGTTAAAATCTTGATTTTATTGATGCATATTGCGATTGACCCCATAAACACATAAAAAAAAAAATCAATCAATTTTGTCATAATATTGATATCATTTTTAAATGTGGAGAAAATGACAATTAATAGGATATCATTAGATTTGTCCTAATATCAAATCTTGATTTTTAATTAAATGTGAATATTGAGTAAATAACAAAAACCCTATTTTGGTATTATAATGTTATCATTTTATAAAATATTTTTAATATAAGACGAGGAATCCATTCTTTTTCGAAGGAACGGGGTCCTTTTTTAAAAGGAACGTTAACAACACTGAATATTAAACAGCTATAGGGTACAGCCAGAGGGTCGTTTAAATTTTAAACAGAAAAACTCGATAGAGTGGGAGAGAGAGAGAGGTCGCGTCACTTAGATATACTTAGAGTACTAACTACTGACTGCAAGTTTTGCTCAACATTCGACCGTCGGAATGAATTGTTTGTTAAGTACGTGCTCGACCTAAACAAACCTAACTTATCGACTCCTGTACGGTTAGGACTCCTGCAGGACTCTATTGCGGGGCGATTTCGACTTCAATTCAACAACACAAGTGTGTGGTGCAGAGACGGGATCGTTGAGAGCTTAGATGATCGTAGCAATTTTTTTCGTTTTTCAAACAAGACAAATATAAAAAGAGTTCACTAATAGCAACAGCCGAATAAAATTTCCTTAATACTTAATTAATAATAAAGGTTCAGACGTATATGCCTCGCTAAAAAACTAAGAAATATGCTGCAGAAATATCATAATATGCTTAAAAAATACTCTTAAAAATTATGTTCCAGTATGCACTAATAAAAAAAAATATGCAATATAAGAAAAATTTGATCTCATTAAATACAAATAATTAAATGTTCATATTTTGAGTAACGTTTATTTATTTTTGATTTTTTTTTTTGATTTTGTCTGTAACATAACTAAAACGAAAATGTATTTTAAAACATGTAAATAAGTGTATTAAATTTAAATGCTAAGTTGATTAAATTTCAATAATACTTAACAAAATTTTCGTTTTAATAGTCAACTTTTATTATTGTGGCTATTTTCGTGGTATTATTTGATTTCTGGAACTAAATTGAATTAAAAACTAATTTTAAATAAACGCCTGTAAGTACCATATTTAATTCAATTTTTCAATAAACATATCTAATAAATGTGAATTGCATTCAAGGTGGCGAAAATACATCATTTAATTGATGTTTTAATTGCTTTAAGTGGTTTTTTTTCTTACATGGTTTAAAGACTAAAATAGGTAAGTATTATTTTATACATTTTTTTTTTTCACATCAAAACAAATCTTGTCATTTTGTTCGATAGATCACAATTAATTGCTCACAAATGCTTTGCTTTTCTTTTTTTTTTTTAATCTTAAATAAAATCACTCGTTTAAAACAAGGCCACTTATTTAACAACTAAAAAATTTACAATTAAACTCAAAAATATTACTAAAAACTTTCAAACATTTTAGATTCTGAACGTTAGTGCAGAAGCTTATGTTTTTACAATGATGTTTATTTTTTTTTTCTTCCTCTGTGAACACTTTTTCGTATAGAACTACTGGTCCAAAAGTTTCGATCGGTAACTTTATAGATCCAAAATCGAACCCAGATGGTACTTTTGAGAGGTCATTTTTCAAATTTCTCAATATTTTTTTTAATAATGCGAAAAAACTGAAAAAAAATTTTCAAAAAACGGCAAAATATGCAATTACCGCAATTTCCGTAAAATTGAAAATTACTTTTTAACATAACCTCTAAAATAATGCAGCAAAGAACTTGAACTTTTCACGAACCACTAAAAATAGTCACAACAAAAAGTCATAAAAATTTCAAAAAGATTTGATCAATTTTGAGTTAAGTGCAGCATTTTGAAAATTTCGGAAATATCTCATTTTTTGTTAGTTTTTATGTAATAAAATTTTTGATTTTTGATATTAAGACTTGAAAATTTAATATTATCTCACTGACATATATGTCTACTTGACCTGAAAAAATCTCAAAAATCGTTAGTCAATTTTTTTTTTATGACCGTTTGAAGTTAGAATTTCGCCTGAATTCGTTAGTTATACCTAAAATCACGCACATTAACGTACATATAAGAAAATTGGTGCGACCAATTGTTTTGAAATTTTGTGTCTACATAGAAAATTTCATTGCGAATATTTTGGTGCAATTAAATTTCTTACGGACAAAGAATTAAACATTTTACACGGGTAAGACTGAAAAAACTCGAAGAAAGTACGGCCAAATTAATCGAGTATTTTATTTCTAGACACTAATAATTGGTGTATTGTTATTTCTTTATCTTATCCTACGTATTTTTCAACGCTAAATTTAATACGCTACAAGTAGGTAATTACGGTGTGGCCTTTGGACTGCCGCCCAAATACATTTCTCAAAACCACAACGCTTTAACAGTTGTCACATATTACACGGACTGCCATGTATATGTATACACTATTATATGTTTATGTATACACATGTACAGTCGTTGTCAGATAGATTGGCACAGCGGCAGCGGCGGCGAGATAACGAAAAACCAGGGGTTCTCAGTCTTGAATGTTATTACCGAAAATGTATCAATAAACCAACATTTGTCATAAAACACTTAAGACTGATTATACGTTATTAATTTAAAATCAAATATTTTTTTA
>JAIPRM010002796.1:9864-28758 GCA_025469315.1 Stegophylla sp. TES_Ste_2020
GTGTAGTTTAGGTATCCATTTCGTGAAAAGTTATCCATATTGTGTAATTACGTGAATTGGAGAAACTGCAGTTCCATTTCGTGAAATGGATGCGAACATTATCCATTTCACGAAACGGACAATAACGAGATATGGATGCGACATATACATGTTTTTCCCATAAACTACCTTTGAAGTAATTTTAAATAAATGTTATAGGTTCAAATTTTATCAAAGTTTTGTAAAAACTAAAGTAAAAATGCATTTATTAAATCATAAATTTTAATAAAAAGTGTGACATAACTATTATACATTTTTATTACTGCACTAATAATTATTATTAACATGTGAAAAATTATTTTATTTTTGTAATGAAATTATTTAATTTTGATTGTTTTGAAACTTTTTATTTTAAAAAAGGTGGGATGAATATTTCTTTTGCACTCACCATTTTTAAGTGATTCATCGGCAAATAATTTTCCTGACAATTCATCAGCGTCATTGGAAGATCTCGTTGTGTTAGTGGTAACTTGCAGAGAAGGAACTTTTAATTTCAATTTTGTTTGACGAATGAATTGAGTTTGAAATTCTTTTTTAGGAATAATACTCAGACTAATATTCTATAAACCACAAACAAATACAAACTTTATTTTGGCCACTATAACATCAAGCTTTCACATGCTACAAGAGAAACTTACGGCTAAACTAATAGATCTTAGTAATTTCTTCGCAATACTTTTTTCTGAGTTCCTTACGGCTATATTTCTACTTGTATCAAGTTCATATACAATATCATCAAAAACAGCTTCTTGTAACCATGGTGGTTCAAGGTTTGTTCTAATTTAAAGCATAATATTAAGTTTTACATAAATATTCAAAATAACAGATTTATTTACCTTATCTTTGAAGCAATTTGAATTTCACTCCAAGCTCGAGATAAAACTGAATTATGCAATAAAGTATCATTACATTTGGCAAAACACCAAACTAATTGATCTCGACCAGTTACCTTATCTGGTGTTTTACATATACTGTTAGAGTAATGAGGAGAATTGTTATCTTTTCCGCTCTATGTACAAAAAAAGTATGATACATATTAAATTAAAAATATTAGTAAAAAGGAGGTTTTTAAATATACATTTCATACAATAACAAATTTCTATAAATCTATTATTTTTAAATAGATTAAAAAGATTTAATTAAATTTTGTTTATTTTCTGATATTTAAAGTACTTTTGTTACACTATAGTAAAATAAGAGTATTAATTAAAATATTTAAGTTTATTTTATAATTTTTATTCTGTGCTGTAAAAGAAACTTTGTTAAGTTAGTTTAATTATATATACATATTAGGGTGCAATGAAAATGTAAGTTAACGTTTTTTTCTCCCAAGAAAGAAATTTTTTCTTTTAGATTGAAAAAAACTTCCATCAAAGTTTCAAGGTTGTATCTCAAAATTTACCTAACCCACAATCCAATTAAAGTTTCGAGTGCAAATAACATTGAAATAAATAGTTTTAAATAGTTTTTAATTTTTTTCAACAATCCAAAAAAATCAGAAAAATACTATGCTGTCGGAAATGGCTTGGAAATTAAGTCATTTTTCCATATTAAAGTTACCTTTTATTGCATTAATGTATGTAAAGCTTTAATTTCCAAAAAATAAATAAAATATTTTCGATAAACAGGACACTTTAACCAGATGTGTATTTATTGTCTCTAGTATAAAAACAATTATATTTCCATGTATACTATATAATGTACATGATAAAAGAATTTATAAGTTTTTGTGCTGAAAAAAAATATATAATATATATATATATATATATATATTAGTATAAACTGAGAACTTGTTTTCAGTTAATGTATTAAATTAACAAAAAAATATATAATATATATTAACTAGTTATTTCACACAGTAACTAGGTATTATATGAATTAACAATTGCAGTTTAGTTAATGCATTGAAAATAATTAAATATTATATAACTACTATACATTTTTTAGATTCTGAATGGAGCTTGGAACTTTTTTTTTCTTTTTATGGAAACACTTTTTTGTTAAGAAATAATAATCCAAATGTTTTTAATGGATACCAATTTTTTCAGATTAGAAATCAACTTTTTGTGGTACTTTAGAGAGGTAATTTTTAAAAATACTTAGATCTTTTTTTCTCAAAATTACCGAAAAATTAAGTGAAAAAGGTAAAACAAGTCGTTTCATAATAAACTGATTGTATTGTTATTTAATCAAAACTCCAAAACTAAAAATATCAACAATATAGACAGAAATTAAAAAAAAAAACTTTTTGGATAAATATAGAGTATTGGAATTAAGTTGTTTTTTGTAAGTTTTCATCTAATATAATTTTGATTTTTTGATATTATTTTCTGATGATTTAATTAAGTCTAAACATAAATATTTCTAATGAATATGAAAAAAGTAGATTTATTTTTTTAAAATCATTATAGTTAAAATTCATATGAAATTGGTAATTTTCATGTAAATTTTTTTTTTTTTTTATGTAAAATAATCTATATTTCTTTAAAATGCAAAACATCCTTCAAGAAATACCACCTGAGAGGCGAAGAATACCTATTGTATGTAGTATATCTGGCTTTTAATTAATTATCTTAAGTGTTTTATACATGTCATATTCACATTGAAATAGTTTATTCTGCTTTATCATTTTAAAAACAGCTCTAAATTTATTCTTCAGGCATTCAAAATTAAAATATGACAATAATATAAAAATGTGGTACTTAAAAGTTGCAAAAAAAAATTTTAATATGAAGTTTCATTTTTGTCCAAATTGTACAAATTGAATGTTATCTGTAATAGCTATAAATTATATACATTAGCTAAGACCAAACCGTTTTTCTATGTAATAACTATTTAAATCATTTAATTCATACATTAATGAACATATTTAGGAATTTTAAAGAATAACTAGTTACTATATATAATAACATATTATATACATTAACGCTTACACATTTATAAATAAATTGTATTTTGTTTTACTACATGTAATATTAATAATTTTGCTTAATGGCAATGTCCATGTACAATAATAAACTATGTATAATATTATATTTTGAGCATTTGGATATCCAATGATTGGATTATAAGTGAGATCTAATATTTTTTTTTACCCACAAAAAAGTCTTAAGTTGAGATACAGTTTTATTTTATATAAGACCGTATCTCAAAAAATAGTTTGAAATATTAAGTAGTGATAATATGTACCAAAGAAATGCCATGTAAACTCAATCTATGTTCAGGACTTTGAAGATTTTCTCCTTGCCACTCGTTGTCCGTCTCTTCAGAGTCATCAAATTGTGATTTCCATTGTGACATGAGAGTCAGTCCTATATAAAAAAATGTTTTTGTCAATGACATACTAATATGTAATACTAAAATAATATTTACCTCCACCTCTTGTAACTTGCTGCATTGCAGATATGTTATCATCATCAATTACAGCAAATTGAGTATAAGTCACATCTCTGGCAGTATTTGCAGTAGATTTTAAAATTTGTCTATTCGGGGTTGCTTGTCTCCTAGCGAAATGTAAACTACGTTGTTCTTTTTTTATTTGATTAATGATGCTATCTGCTTGAACAACAGGAGAACTTGCCATCGTAACTGTTATTAGAAATCAATATTTGAAGTTAATATTATTTTGTAATTTTAAATTTTTATCAATTAAAATGTTACCTTTAGGTGCTTCTTGGGTTGTTACTACTAAAGTCGAGGTATTCAAATTACTGACATCTGGATTAGGAGCAATTTCAATATTTGAAGGTGTCGGTGGAATATCAGAATCTGCGGTACAGTTAGTTTGAGAAGAATTACGTTTGGAAGCTTCTAAAATGTCTGTTTCTCTTTCCAAACCTGGCATAGAAACTGCTCTTCGTTGAACTACTTTTTTTGGTGAACCTGAAACCATAAAATTCAAATTTGAAGCACATGAATAAGTATTATTTCTGATCAAAAAAGTTATACTTTTTGGAACTGGTAGATGATCCAGTGGTGTACTAGAAGTAATATTAAAATTTTTATCTGTAGAAATAAATTTATTAGAACCTGAAATATTTGCATCAGTTTCAAGTTTCTGGGCACGTCGGTAAATTATATTACTATCACATTGTACTTGTTCCTGTAAAATCAAATGAATAATTAACAAATTTTTTCCAATTTTAATTAGATTTAAAAATTAATATGTTTGTACCTCAGGAGTTGATTTTTTATTATCTGGCTCTACTTCTGGTTCATTATCTACAGTTGAAGTAACTAGTTGGTTGTTAATTTCTATGCCATATGATGTGCAAGTGACTGGTCTGGACATAACCGGAGTAGTATTATTGGTAATTACATTTACTGAAACAGCTGGTTGGACTGTCTCAATAGGCTTTTCCCAGTCAAATGGATCACATTCTTTGACACCTCGTCGCTTCATACAACGTTCAAAAAGTCCACTTAACATATTATAATCTGGTTTGTCTGCATACTCGAGGGACTAATTACAAAAATATATAAAACGATGTATTATTATAAATTAGAATGCATTTTGCTTATTTTCCCTCTTATATTCCAGAAAATACTGAGATTGAAATCAATTTCAAATAACTGAAAAGTAAATTGTTATTTTGCATACTTTAAGGAATTCTATTTTTATATTTTAAATGGAACAAAATCATAGTGTTATCATTAATACGTTTTTATAACAAATATAATTTCAATATTTATAGTATGTATTTTATTTGTATAAAATTCCTAGAATCGAATATTAAAATAATTAGATATATGGGGGGGGGGGGTTTGACATAACCAAATCTTAATCATATAATATTTCTTAGATAAATATATTGCCTTACTGAGTCAACTAAAAATAAGTATAAATTGGACCAAATAAATGACAACTATAACATTGATAAATATATTTATCAATAACTATAGTATTATTTAAAGACAGTTTAGTAGTTTGCTTTAAATAGTTGTTATAAACCACACTAAACATAATATTAAAGGAAATACAAAATTTTTTACCTGAATATGTTCAAGAAATTGGCGCAAATCTGATGGAAGGTGTTTAAGAAGTAAGCGATGATCGTAATTTTCTTTCATGACACCCACTTGTTCCTTATCTTTAATTTTTCGCCAAGGTAACTGACCATTTACAAACTCAGCTAACATATAAAACAATGACCATAAATCATCATGTCTTCCCATTTCCTATTTAAAACAAATATAATATTAGTGTAAGTGATGTTCGAACTATAATATATTAATTACAAAAATGTTTAAGGTAAAAAGTATAATTTACATAACTTTTATACTTATGTAGATGTGTTATATAAATTATAGATAAATACATTATTAAAATAATATTTATTTATTTTAAATGAGGTTCAATAAAATACACTATAGGTACTTACTTTATTTTTATGAGCATTCAAAGAAGCATATCTCACAGTACCACGAAAACCAGCTGCAGTCCTAGGAGTTCTAACTTCCCCGTTAGCTGTGGTGAACTGTCTAGCTAGGCCATAATCCAACATGAAAACACAACGTGAATTTTGATAGAGACGGCCGATAGCAAAATTTGACTATGAAATGATATGTAAATTATTAACATAAATTACATATATTTTATATATAGAATTACTGATAGAAAAATGTCATACAGGTTTTATATCTCTATGCAGAAATCCAACTTCATGAATACTTTCTATAGCTTTCAAAATTTGTACACCTAATCTTAAAGTAGTTGATAGTGAAAAAGCACCTCTAGGCTGAGCTCTTCTTAGTTCTGCTAAATTTTTTCCTTGTAATTGCATTACAACATAATTGAAACGTTCATTTCTTCCACATCCAATGAAACGACAAACGTGTTCTTTACCTAAATTATAAGACAAGAAATAAATTATACACTAAATCTTATTATATTATTTAATATTTCCAAATAATAACAGTGTTTATTTATTTTTAGAATATTTTCAAAATATTTATGTATTTCATTAATATACAAGTTGATTTATTGAAACATCATTATCATTTGAATTTTGCTTTTGTATGAAAAACAAACAATTTTTAAAACTTTTAATACACAAGAATAATTTAATTCTTGATAGGAAAAATAAATAAACTTTATGGGCCTGGAATAATAATAATAATAAAAAAAATGATTGCTATAGTTTGTTTTTTATTTAATTTTAGTGAATAACAAATAAGACAGAATTTTTTCTCTTTATTTATACTTCCTAAAAAAATTATTAATTTCTAAAATAGCAAATAAAATGAGGTATGATAACTGTAGTGAATGTTCATACTTGTTGCTTCGCTCTTTGGATAAAATTTTATACAGGGTATATGTACCTTAAGCCAATAAATTACTATTTGGTTAATTTGAGCACTGATGACAATATGCTAGTTCTTTGGAGGCTTTAGATATAAAACTGATTAATTTAATAATTGGTTCATACAAAATATTTTTTTTTTCATAAACTTGAAGCATTTGAAAATATTTCTGAAGATCTTAGTGGATAATTTTATAACCAATATTTTAAAGAATATTGTTGTATTTTAACATTTATTGCATTGTGAAATAATGGGTAAACATTTGAAGTATCTAATACTGTTATTTATATTAAATAAAATACACTAAAATAATAGTTTACATAGGAGTTACACTGAATAACTAAAATTTATTTCTCAAAAATATAGTTTTGGGCATATTTTAACAGTTTTACTGCATTTTTTGATTACTTGTTTTTAGAAAAACTATTGAGAATAGAGAAAAATAATCTAAAGTACCAGACCATTAACTCTTTGTCGGAAACTTAAGCTAAACATAATATATGCAAATTTTCAATAAAAAAATATTTCTAGAAAAAAAAAATGTCAATATAAAACCATTGATACATTTACGGTATTCAGAATTTAAAATACACAATCTTAATTTTTTCTTTAATATTATTTTTTTAAATAAAATAACATATAAATACAAATAAATAAATATATATATATATATTCATGATAAAAAAATTTAAAGTAAAATATTATATTGTATAATACATACATAAATATAATTTTCTTAAGTATTAAATTAAAACATAAATTAACTAACTAGGTACTCGAATTGAATATTTACCTTGCAATTTTTTTAATACAGCTACCTCCATTTTCAAGACCTGCTTGGGTTGTCGAGCTGATTCTACTTTTAAAGCTATGAGTTCTTTTGTAACAAGATCTTGACCTTCATAAATTTCACCAAATCCACCACCACCAATTTTTCTTGCCTGTAAATGAATTCAAATAATTTTGTTAGTCAAAAACATTTAATTCCTATATCAATAAGGATATTTAAAATATTTAAAGAATCAGTCATATATTTTTAATTCAGGCTGATTTTATTATACCTCAATTTATACCTACATAATAGTGATGGAAAATACCGGGTAAAAAATAAAAATTTTGATATTTACCCAGGAAATTTAGTATTTTTACCGTTTTATGAAACTATAAATTAAAAACTAATATTCATATTATACGATATTGTTAATATAAATAATACACCTACATCCATAATATTGTTCAATATAATGGCATAACTAGAGGGAGGCTTGGGTGGCTAAAACCCCTCCCAAAATTTTAGGAAAAATTCAAAATTTTTATTTTTAATCTACAGTATTCAATAGAATGTTGAACGAAGCTAACAATTTATTTAATAGCAAACCTTTAATTTTACAGAAATAATTTTTACGGATCCTCCCAAAAAAATATCCTGGATACACCACTGGTTCAATATATGATATTTTGAATTCCTATAATTTAGTACCTAATAAAATATAACATATCTACCTACAAAAAGTATAATGATAACAATAATTGATAACTATCAGTCAATCAACAATGAATATTTAGAGCTTAAATATAAAATATGTAGTCTTCCGATAAATGAATAATAAAATGTAGGCAAAAAATTAAAATGTTGAAAACTATTTGATTCATTATAGTATACATATAGCATATAGGATTTAATTTTTCTATCCAAGTAACAAATACCTAACAATAAATAATCTTATAGCAGGATAAAATATTTAATACTTTTAATTTTATTTAGTATTATTTAAATTTAAAATTTTATCCTTCATTATAAAGAACAAATATTAATAACACAATAAATAATTTTACAGTAGAACAATTATCACAATATGATTAAAAATTGTGTATCATGACTTATAAGTAGATAATATAGATAAGTGTGTGTGTGTATTTATATATAAATATAATAATATAATAATATATATATATATATATATAATTATCCAAATTTTCGGTTGGTAAAAAAACTCACGGGTAAATACGTGATAAATACCTGAAATATTTATCTATCCATTAGGTATTTACTATTTACTCAAGACACATCTTATCTACATATCAAATATATTGTTACCTATTTTAAAAGTTATTGAGTGCTTTGATAACATAATACATCAGTGGTGTGTTTATTGAGTAGGCAAACGGGGCATTCCCCCCCCCCAAGATACGTGAGATGTATTTCAGGGAATAGTACATAACCATCTATCTTATTTTAATATTGACTGAAAATTGTTTATTAAACGTGAAAACACAATACTATAGTCTATAAAATATATAAATACAAAAAATTAATCATAAGAACATGACTTTTCTATGCTTAATTGCAAATTCACAAAGTGGAACTAAGTGACCCACATAAACTTCAGAGTGCAGACCTTATTTCACCATAACTACAATAATATCTCATTTATATATACTGTAGACTAGTAAAGTTGCCATAAAACCGCAGTGGTATAAGCACCTCATCGGTCAATAGTAACGTCAGCTAATAGGAAGGGGAACACTTAAATTAATATAATATAAACGGAAAAACGAAAATGTTATATTTTTCTAGTTGTTTTTATTATTTGCAATTTGTATGTATTACGTGTTTTTATTTATTCCTTATTATTTAATATTAAGTTATTATTGCTATCAGAATTTTACATTTTAATGATTATTAAGAGAAACATTTAATACTTCACCTCCCAACCCCCCACCCCCCCCCAAAAAAAAAGAAAAAAATGGTTCACATCTATGCCACTGTAATACATAATATGTTAAAGGCATTAAAATAATAATTCAAGAAAATGAGTGCTGTTGACATTAATAGCCAATTATATTATCTAAATAAAAATATTTTTTTTATAATGAAGAAGAAACAATTCATTAAACTTTATCCAAAATTGAAATTAAACAGTACATAAATGGTCATTAATACTTTTGACACTTATTAAATTATATTTTACAATGATTTTTATTTTGAATTATATTTAGATAAATTGATTAAACAACTGGATTAATTAATTATATAATACTTATGTTATATGTAACGTATAATCTAATGACTAATAATATAAAATTCCGGTTGTATTTGAACAAAATGAATTAATTTTAGCAGAAATTGCGTAGGAACTTTATATATATAGGATACATTTTATAAAATGACTAAACACATTTAGCAAAGTATCAAAATAATTTTCAATTTAGTATATTATTAAAACAATGTTTTTTTAACCTAATTTTTCTCTTTTTGAAGTAAATATAGGTATTTGGAAATATCACGTTTTTGAGAGTTTTATCCAAAAATGTTTAAATCTGATAGAAATTGTTTTTATAAAAAGAATTACCACACAGTTTTTTTTATTTATGTTGAGAGAGTTTCATAAAGATTGGCTCGATAAATAATTTGTTATACTCATTAGAATTATAATTTTGAAGAAACTAATAATGTTTGTACAAAATAATTATTCTTTTTTCGTTTTCATATTTGTAATTCAATATTTTTGTAGTTATAGCACTTGTAAATTAATACTTTAGTATAATATTGTATATTATACTGAAAATGATTTGATCATAATGATATTCTATATTAAAAATGTTCCTAATTTGAATGAATATTACCTTATTATGATTCAGTTATTATATTATGTCTTGGTAATGTATATTTATATGCTGTTTATAATATAATATAATGAACAATACTTTTAATGTTAATAATATCCACAATTTAAACCAAACAATAATAGTGGTGATGATAACATAGGTAATATAAATTACAAATAGAGACAGTAAATAAGTGGGAGACAAAATGTTTACTTACAACTTTCCAACGTTCTTTCACTATATGTCCGGGTTGTAGAAGATCTTCAGTAGACATTGTTCACTTATGTACGCTCACGTTATAATATGATTCGTAATTAACTGTTATTTGGTTATTACTGAAACAAACAAAATTATAATGAATACACACAATTAAGAATGGTGTCAAGTAACACAAATATATTACATATAAAAATATAAATGATCAAGGACAATTCTACAAAAAACTTATGGTACCTACATATAAATATAATCAATTATAATCATTATTGATGGTATAGCAATAAAATTTCTTCTACAAATAGAGAAAGTTTTTAATATTTGAATTTGCATATAAAATAGACAAATAAATAAATTTATATTAATACATTTAAATCGATTAGGTAATAAAATAAATTGAAACATATTATAACACATTATCACATAATATATAAGGAAGTCCAGTGCCGGATCTGATGGGGGCAATCCGGGGCACATGACCCGGGCACTAATCGTGGAAGGATGCAAATTTCAAATAAAATGAAATAAAAAATTAATCAATATACTGAACAAAAATTTACTCATTCATTTTCAAAGTATATATGTATATTGTATATTATATATATATATATATTTTTTTTTGTTATTATATTTTCTTCAAAATAAATTCAATACTATATTTTCATATTATTACTACACAAGTATACTTAGCACTATGAGTATTCTTCACTTCTCGCCCCTAGGGTAGAATTTGATGGATGTGTTATAAACTACTTCTCTAAAATACCACCTACATTCTAGAGGCAAATCCAATTTTAAAAAGTTTCTGGTTGAAACTTTTGAACAAGCATTTCTATACAAAAATGTGTACATATTAAAAAAAAGTGTTGGAAAAAAATTTGGAAAAATTTCTTTTCACATTTAAAAAAATTTCTTGCGCCAAAATATTTTTCATATTATTATATAACTATATTTTTATTGTTATATATTTTGGATAAAAAAAAACCGTATCATAGTATTTTTTTGTCAAATTAGAAGTAAATTTTCCCAAATTTGCAAAAAACAATTGATAATTTCAAATAAAAAGTTAAATTTAAAAAGTTTAAAGTACCATATAGAAGCTAATTTGGTTTCAAAAAGATGTTGGTCTAAACTTTTGGATAAGTATTTCTATACAAAAACGTGCACACACAAAAAAATAATAATAATAATAATAATAAAGGAAAAATTAATATCATTATAAAAGCACTAACTTCTTCAGTACACTCAGAATCTATAAAATAAACATCATTATGAAACACACTAGGGATCTTCATTTCTACTTCAAATTTAAAACATGCTACCGACTTTTGTATAAAATGGGAAAATTATATTGATAATGACGAAGTACTTTAGAATTTTACTCAACATGTGTAGTTCAATTGGGAAAAGATGCTCATTCCTATGAAATTTCTAATTTTATTCTAAATAATGGTCTTTAAAGTAAAAATATCTTAATATATATAGGTACAGCTAGTCAAATATACCTTACGTTACCTGTGATATCGACATCTTGTAAACACAATTTTAGTATAGGTACAAAAACTAATTTAATCATATTTAACATCAACTACAAATCAAGGACGGTTAAATGCCAATTAACATGTCAATCATATCCACTGAGTATGGAGTTGCAAAATCCATAAAACCAAGTATAATAAATGAATTCAATATTTCAGTTGACTTTGACTTTAGTTTAAATTAATCTATTTTGTTTTTTACACTTCATTTAAAAAAAGTAAAGTAAAGTATAGATAAGAAAGTTGAACATACTTCGCACCACGGATATTCTTTACTCCTTGTGTCAGATACTCATGAAAGGTGTGTATAATATTAAAGAAATAATAAATTATTTTTTCAAGAAGATTATTCTGAATGAGAGAAGTTAATAACATAAAGAACAATAATAGTCGTCACTTTCGACACACTCGCCAAGAGTAGTATCTGACCAGAAGAGCGAAGAATATCCGTTGTGCAAAGTATGTCCGTCTTTTTTGTCTATATATTTTTGGTCTATTTACTATAACTTTTTTTTTTTTTTTATCTAATAAATAAAGGAAAAAAAATAAAATGAGAAAAAAATATCCAAATTTTTTTTCCACATATTCTAAATTTTCTTACGCCAAAATGTTTCTTAAATTATTGTTAATCTATGTTTAAATTTTCATAAAGTTCAGAATAAAAAATTATGGTTTTCAAGTTTTTTTGTCAAATTTTGAGTAATTTTTTTCAAAAAATAAAAATTAAAGAATTGAGAAATTCAAAAAATTACTTTTCTAAAGTATCAACTAGAGACAAATTTGGTTTTAAAAAGTTGCTGATCGAAACTATTAAACAAGTATATCTATACAAAAAAGTGTTTACAGAAAAAAAAATAAAAAAAAATAAAAATAAATATTTTTGTAAAAACACTAGCTAATTCACTTTGTTCAGAATCTAAAATTAATAAATTTAATAAATACCGTAATTTCAAATAGTCATTTAATATTTTCATTAGTATAATAAACATTTCCACTACAAATGAATACCTTATATGTATTTTTAGTAAAAATATCACCTATTACACCTTGAAATTTGCATATTGTCAATAATTCAAATTCTTACTCATTAAACGTGAAGTTTTTTTTTTTGGTAACTTAAAGGGGGCGCTATAATATTGTTTGCCTCGGGTGACATAAATTATAGATCCAGCACTGGGAAAGTCAAATCAGAGATATATAGAAATACTATATATCTGTAAGTCAAATTTATGATTTAATCAAGCTTTTATTTTACATGTTCATATCGTTCTATTACAATGTACACAATTATAAAATAAATGCATACAAACAAATCAATATTTAACGTCTATTAACATCAGTTTAATTTTTGACAGTAACAATTTTTTTTGATTACCTCAAATTCATTATGATGAATAAAATATAAAACATCAGTAATACATCAGGTATGATTGTACTATTCAATATACTATATCATAAAGTATCAAAGAATTAAATTAATTATCAAATTTAGTTAGTAATATCATTGTCGAGATTTTTGGCAGGTAGTTTAAAATAACAGACAGGAAAAGTTATTAAATAATCATAGTTAACTTATAAATTTGAAAACTTTTTATGAAAAAAAATAAATACATAACATTATAAAACAGTACAAAAAATACAATTTATGAATAAAAAACATTGCAGATTGTGGCATAGATTAGGTTAAGTTCAAATTTTATTTGATTTTTACAGCCTCATAAGAAGAGTACAGTTTAATACATTATTAACCCTTATCTAGTCTTGCAGAATTTAATAGACCCCATTAAAATTGTTTTAGCTATAAAATGTGTGTTTCATAGTTGTGATCACCTGATTCTACATAAACCTTCCTAAACATAGGTATATAATATATAATATACATAGGAATATTAAATTTTGTATTATTGTTCACACTGCTATTGTATTAAAATGCTTTGAAATCAGGTACTTATATTTTTTTAAATAGGATCTATCAAACCACGTTGGGACCAATAGTCAAGTAATATATAAAGACTGTGGTGTAGCGTGAAATTTAGCCACCCAGAGCAGAGATCAGATTTGCCGCCTTCCTCCCCTTTTAGAGAAAAAATTTACCTTTTTTTTTTGTTCTCACACCATACTTTTTAGATTCTAAACGAAGTAAAGAAGCTTATGATTTTACAATGATGTTAATTATTTTTATTTGTCTTTCTGGGAACACTTTTTCATATAGAAATACTTGTTCAAAAGTTTCGATCAATAAATCAATAGATCCGGCACCACACTCAAATGGTACTTTAATTTTTCAAACTTCACAATACTTTTTTCAAAAAAGTGGAAAAATCTGACGAAAAATTAACAAAAAACAGTAAAATATGCAATTACCGGAATTTCCTTAAAATAGAGTATTACTTTTTAACATAATTCCAATAATAATGCAGTTAGAGACTTGAAACTTCCACCAACTACTAAAAAGGGTCACGAGAACATTTTATAATAATTTCAAAAAGATTTGAATAATTTTAAGTTAGGTACAACATTTTGAAAATTTCGGGAATTTATCATTTTTTGTTAGTTTTAATGTAATAAAATTTTTGATTTTTGATATTATGACTTGAAAATTTAATATGATCTCATTCATATATATATATATATATATATATGTCTAACTGACCTAAAAAAATCTCGAAAATTGTTAGTCAACTTTTTTCTCTATAACCATTTGAAGTTAGAATTTCGATAAAATTTGTTAGTTTTACCTAAAATTAAACACTTTAATGTATATAAAAGAAAATAGATTTGACCGATTGTTTTGAAACTTGGTCCTTAGATAGAGAATTTTAATAAGAATATTTTGGTAAAATTAAATTTCTTACAAACACAAAGAATTAAACATTTTACAAGGGTTTGACTGAAAAAAATCAGAGAAAGAACGGACAAATTACCTATTTTATTATAAAGGTATTTCTCATTAACACCTGAAAGGTTGAGAGATTGATAGCTGATAGGTAATGGTTATACGCCATCTTATGTATTTTTCGATGCTGAATACGATGGTTTGAATTAAAATCCACGTGCATCAATAGGTTTCTAATTATTTTATTCTACTTTGAAAATTCAATAAGTTCGATTATTATACCAAACACCTAAAATTTCAACCAAATGTTCAACTATGTTAGTTTGGTGCAATGGAACGGCAGTAGCTCTTCCATGCAACCGTACCGGGTTTGTATCAAACCTGGTAATATGAATATTTCCCCTTTTTTTTTAACCGTGACTGACTGGATGCGCCATGATAAACATAAATTAAAATTATATTTTAGTGCATAAATGTTGATTTATGATAATTTAAGCCGCTATATTTTATTTTATTTTATTAATTTTTGTTTTCCGTAAATGTTATAGGTATGTAACAAAATAATTTATAATTTAATATTTAAAATTGATTCTTCAAATCTGATAATTATTATTTTGTATAGTTGAAACTCCTCTCAGAATCGTTAATTGAAAAAATAATTGATCGTTTCTTTAAAATTCAACACACCCGTCAAGAGTGGTACAAAGAAAACCTCAACGTGTAAAGTACACAATTTTTTTATATTTTTTTTAAATATATATATTTCCAAGCTTTTTTTTAAAAAAAATTTTTTAGATTTTGAACGAAGGTAGGAAGTTTATATTTTTACAATGATAGTTATTTATTTTTATTTTTTTTCTACCTGAAAATGCTTTTTTGTATAGAAATAGTAGATAAAAATATTCGATCAGTATCTCTGTAGAACCCGAATCATACCTAGATGGGGCACTATAAAGAGGTCATTTTTTCAATTTGTCAATACTTTTTCCTAAAACGGAAAAAATCTGTCGTAAAACTGACAAAAAATGGAAAAATACGCAATTACCATAATCTCTGTAAAATTGAAAATTACTTTTTGACATACCTTCTGAAACAATGTAACTAGGAACTTGAAACTTCACCAACTACTAAAAAGTCACGAAAACATTTCTTAATAATTTCAAAAAGATTTGATCAATTTTGAGATAAGTACAGCATTATAAAAATTTCGGAAATTTCGCATTTTTTGTTAGTTTTTATCTAATAAAATTTTCGATTTTTGATATTAAGGCTTGAAAATTTAGTATATATAAAATATATGAAAATCAATTTTTGTTTTTCATAAATATTGTATGTAACAAAATAATTTATAGTTCAATTCTTCAAAACTGATTATTATTATAGTGTATTAGTTGAAGCTCTGTTCAGAATCTTTTTATTGAAGAAATGATTTTTCATTTCTTTAAAATTGAATACACCCGTTAAGAGTATCACACCCGATGTGCGAAGTATACACTTTTTTTTTGCTCTCTGCTTCAATGCTTAAATTTTAAGACCTCATTTTTTTTTTTTTGCTTGTTGCTTTCCAAATTAGCAATAAGGTGAAACAACTTTTTTTGTACATTCCTTCTAATGTGGGGATGGTCTGCCTATCCCGCACAGTGCTGAATTTAGGGGGAGAGAACAATTTAAGGCACATGCCCTAGGCGCTAATCATGAAGGGGCGCAAATTTCAAATAATATAAAATAAAAAAATAATTAACTTACTAAGTAAAAATGTACACATTCATTTTCAACATATATTTTTTATTGTGATTATATTTTCTTTGAAACAAATTCAATGCTATTTGTCAAATTATTATAACACAAGTAATTACAAATACCTAATAATAAAAAGCAAACATATATAGTCTTAACTCTCTCTAAAAATAACAGAAAATACGTATCAACAATAATTAAGAGAACGTTAAACCGTCCACAAATTGTTTGTAAAAAACTTTTTCACTCGGGCTGTTGTCCAGGTGGAACAACAAAATTCTAAATTTTGATGAAGCAGCATAAGTTTTTTTCAGGATAGAAAATTCTTATTTAAACTGCAATTCGGAAATATATTTAAAAACGCCGGAAATACCTTGTTTATGGGTATTATTCAATACTCGCCCCTTAGATAGAATTTGATGCCAGTGTTATAAATGACCTCACTAGTACCATCTAGAGATAAATATGATTTTAAAAAGTTACTGGTTGATACTTTTGGACAACATTTCTATATAAAAATGTGTACACATAAAAAAAAAGAAAAAATAGTCAGACATACTTCGCACCAAAGATATTCTACGCTTCTTGGATCATATTTTTTTTGGTGGGCGTGTAGAATTTTAAAGAAACGATAAATCATTTCTTCAATAAGACGATTCTGAAGGAAGGAAGTTAATAATAATGGGAACAATAATAGGTAATCGTCATTTTCAGCAAATCCACCAAGAGTATCTGATCCAAATAGAGCGAAAAATATCTGCGGTGCAAAATATGTCTAATTTTCTTGTCTATACTTTACTTTTTTTTATCTAATAAATAAAGGAAAGGTAAAAAAATTTAATGAGGAAAAAAGTGTTAAAAAAATGCCCAAATTTTTTTTCACATTTGCAAAATTTTCTTGCATCAAAATGTTTCTCATATTATTTTTATTTGTATTTAAATTTTCATAACGTCTGAATCAAAAATGATGGTTTCCGAGTCTTTTTGTCAAATTTTGAGTACCTAGTCTTTAGCAAAAAAAAAAAAAAAATAATAAATAAACAAATAAAAAAAAAATAATAAAGAATTGAGAAATTAAAAAAATGACCTGTTTAAAGTACTAGCTAGAGGCAAATCCAGTTTCAAAAAGTTTCTGATTGAGATTTTTGGACAAGTATTTTTATATGAAAAAGTTTGAAAAAAAAAACATAATTGTAAAATCACTAGCTTCTTTATTTTGTTCAGAATCTAAAATTAATATATTTAATGTATACTTACTGTAATGTTACACATTGTTATTTAATATTTTTATTAGTTATAAACATTTCAATAACAAATGAATATTTTCATAAAAATATTGAATATCGCCTATTATACCTTGAAATTTTCATATCGTCAACAATAATTCAAATTTTGAGTCATTAAGGTGAATTTTTTTGGTAACTTAAAGGGGCACTAATATTATGTTGTGCCCTGGGTGATGTAAATTATAGATCTGGCACTTCTCTCGCACACCTCATGCTATGCCACTGTATAAAGCAAACATTAAATATACCAAAACTAGAAAATATTTTTAGGATTTTGAATCTAACACCAAATCAAAGCATTTCAAATGTTGTCAAGTTAATTTTAAAATTTATTAATAATGGAAAATTGGGCAATTTTTGACCAAAAACTATATTGGATATCTATCAGATCCCACACGACCAAATTAAACATTTTTAGGATGCAACCAAACAAGCTTTAAACAAACATAATAAATAATATAAATAGTATCATGGGCGTCTCGAGGGAGGGCAAGGTGAGGAATTTGCTCCCCAGGGTTTTCAATTGGGTCTGAAACTTATGCAGTTGTATAATAGCATGCCAAGTGGTGATTTTTCAGCCATGGCTAAACATAAAATGGTGGGACTCACAGGTTTTTAGAACAATTGCCTGATGCTATTTTTTAATGATAATTTTAAAAATAGATTTGTTTATTATCACACACAGTTGAGTAACCATAGACCTCCTTTAAGTATAAAATATTTGATGTGTATAACACATGCTTTGTAGGTAAAAATGTACCTAGAAATTTTGATGTATTTAAGTGAAGAATTTATTTTATAAAAGTTAATTTTAGATTTTATAAATAATTATGTTAACCCTTCCAGGAAAAAAGTTTTGGGACACCCATGTATATCAAATACAATGAATTAGTTTTAGATACACTAGATTGAGAGTACAATATTTAAGTTCGAGTTAATATCTATGAAAAAAAATCAGAATTATTTAAATTATTACAAGTATTTAAAATTTTATAGATAATTGATACTCAGAACAAAATTTCTCACTTTAAGTTTGGCATAGAAAGTAAAGAAATAGAAATATTGAGTGATGACTTGTGGTACATTAAATGAGATATTTTCTGATAACTCTGGTTAGATTGATTAAATTTAGTAACACCTACTGTACATTTATGATTTATAATATTGTTCTTACCAAAAATAAAAATAAATAAAAAAAGACACAAAAAAAAGCCGGACATACTTCGCACGATGGGTGTACTTCGCACGACGGGTGGTATTCTCTTGACGGGCGTATTAAATTTTAAAGAAACAATAAATCATTTCTTCAGTAAAACGATTCTGAACAAAG
>JAIPRM010002797.1:0-28756 GCA_025469315.1 Stegophylla sp. TES_Ste_2020
ACTTGTCCAAAAGTTTCGATCAATAACTTTTTGAAACCGGATTTGCCTCTAGATCGTACTTTAAAGAGGTCATTTTTTGAATTTCTCAATTCTTCAATGTTTTTTTTTTGGAAAAAACTACCCAAAATTTGACAAAAACGACTCGGAAACCATCATTTTTTGATCCAAATTTTATGAAAATTTAAACGTAGATAGAAAATCTTATAAAAAAGATTTTGGCGCAAGAAAATCTTGAAAATGTGAAAAAAAATTTTGGACATTTTTTTTCTTATATTATTAACTTCCTTCGTTCAAAATCGTTTTACTGAAGAAATGATTTATCGTGTCTTTAAAATTTAATACGCCCGTCAAGAGAATACCACCCGTCGTGCGAAGTTCACCCATCGTGCGAAGTATGTCCGGCTTTTTTTTTAAATAAATATGATTTTAAAGAAACACAAAGCATATATTTTGTAATTTTTCAACAATCGAAGACGTTTATTCGTTTCGTTATAACTATAATAATATATGTTAAGAAATTCAAACATTAAGAATAATTTTGAAATTAATTTGTCAATCTTTGGTTTAATAGAATTTGTTTAAGAAATTTCCAGTCAGTTTTCCAATTTAATTTATTTTGACTCAGTGGAGAAACTGTCGTTTCACATAAATAAGTAGTCGAAAATGGACAAAACGTATTTATAGTGTTTCTGAGCTTCAGCCGAATCGCAGGATACTCATTTCAAGGCTTAATTTAATAGCGAAAACAATAACACGGGAAAAAATTTAATTGGCAGGGATGTAATCCCCAACCTCTCTTCCTGCGCACACCACTGATGGGGGGGGGGTCGTCGCGACCCTCAGGTTGAGAAACACTGCCGTAATGCGCGTTATAGTGAATATTACGTGTACAACACACACATACGATTATAATATTATTATCCGTAGGTACATAATATACAACTCGCACAAGACTTTCTGCACAAGTCGAAACGATAAAAAACTTCATCAACCGACTGGTGAATTTACATTGAATGGGAACGCCTCGGCGTCAGATCGTTATTCGTCGCGGCCGTTACGATTTTACATTTCGACGCGAAACAATGGCGCGTGATACCCACTCGATTATCGAGAATTTTTTTTTTTTTTTTTAATTCAGCGGATTTATTCATGATCGTACGGCGGCGGTGCGGCGTACCGTACACGTCCCGTCGAAAGTGCGTCTCGTCGCATATTTTACCGCGGTCCAAATCGACGTATGACTCCGCAGCACAATGTGTGTCGTTACAGTAATTATTATATTTTATTATTATTATGAATGTAACACGACGCGCACCGAATGTGTCATAATCAAGCGCACACTGCGCAATATTATAATATTAATATGTTAAACGCGACTCTCGCGTGTATGTGACACTGCGCGTGGTATTGTAATAATAATATATTGGAGCCTTCGATTCGACATTGTTATAATATTAATATTATGTCAATCTCTTTTAAAAAATCTAATTTATGCCAAACACGACCTTACATCCGAAAAATGCAAAAATATGCACTATTAAATTTCATATTATGATTTCTATTGTTATAAAACGATTTGTAGCTCACTCTGCATGTTTTTCTATGTTGCAAAAAAAAAAAAAAATATGCGAATGGATGAACTTAGGAGTACTGAAGTAATTATTAAATTTTATTCGAATACGCGGAAAATTAATTTTCTTTGATTTCCCGTCAAATTAATTGTTGTCACGCATAATTTTTGTAGTACGGCATTGATTATGCTAGTAATTATTCGTTTAATCTTCGATTTTAATTTTTACCAGGTGAAATTGATATAAATGTGATTTATGTCCAATACGAGACGCCGGAGAGAGATTAGAAAGTTTGATGATTCTCAAGTATGAACCGAATATTGATGTATAAACTACAAAGGAGCAATAAATTCGCTTTAAATTTTAAATTTATCGGAAGAAAGTTTATGATTCAACCTATTAAACGTATTGTCCGAAAACTAATTAAATCGTTTTTATTTATTATATAACATTATGTATGACTACTTACAGTCTACACCGGCCGCGACGATATTTGTCGATGACGAGAGATTATCGTTCGGTTCGTTCAAAAGTCCAAAAATCCTTTTTCGGATTAAATGTGTTCGTCGTGATTAATCCATTATATAAATTATTATTATTCATATTATTATATGAATACTTTCAGTCACTTTTCTATTTATTTATTAGAAATTCTGAGTGGAGTGAGAAATTAATATTTTTACAATGATGTATATTTATTTTTTCTTTCTTTATTTTTTTTTTTATGCATACACGTTTTCGTATGGATAAACTTGTCCTAATGTTTTGACCAGCAACTTTTTGAATCAGAATTTGCCTTAAGAAGATACTTTTATGATGTTACTTTTCGAAAATGTCAAGGGAATTTTTAAAATGTGTAGAAAACTAGCTAAAATTTGACATTTTTTTTTTTTTTTTAATCCAAATTTAATGAAAATGTAAATATCTATAGACAATTTAGAAAGTGTGACACTTTTTTTTCTCATCAAATAATGTTTTTTTCTGTTCTCAGTTAATAATGAGATATAAAACTGGGTGAGTACGAAATAATTTTTTTAAAAAACTTTATAATTTTTCATTAAAATTGTCTTATACAGACTAAAGTTACACTCAGAATTGTTTTATTCGAGAAATTAAATATCATTTCTTTAAAATTTAACACATCCACTCGAGGTGGAAGAATATTTATGGTGTGTTGTACGTTCGCGTTTTTTTTTTTTTTTAACATTTTTTAAGTCGAATGGTTTCATTTTTTTTCCAAAATACGTGATTTACGATACGAATTTGTACATTTTTTTAAACTCAATTAACGTAAAGCTCCCGCGCCAATTGATCGTAAGACCCATTAGCGCTTAACCACCCTAAACGCATTGTTAAGAGGGGGTGGGTAAATAGTCAGTCGTAGACGAACGATTTCAAAACCAATAAAAAGAAAATGCGTTACGAGTGTATACCTCGCATACGACAAAAGTTCTCTTCTTTTGAACGACGATCGTGATTTTAGAACCGAAAAGTTTCGCAGAAAGGTTATGCACTTCTCCGAACGCGCGTTTAACACATTTGAATTGTTTGTTTATTTATTTTTTTATTCACATGCCAAAATCGTCAAAACCCAATCCCCCCCCAAAAAAAAAAAAAAAAAAATAATAATAAATCGACGCCGTCGCGTTCTTCCGATTCTTCGGTGCCGCGAAGAAAACGCATATAATCACGAATCGTTTAACTACACGCGATCACCGGATATAATGCTTGACGACCCGCGCGACCTCGGTACTTAAGGGGCGTGTTCGGTTCTATTCGCGTTCGGTTTTGTTTTGCCGTCGTGTGCCAATTGCTGACAGTGTGTGTGTGTACGAAAGAAAACAAAAGCAGCCGAAAATTTGATGAAGTACCGTTATAGAAAACAATGCTCGCGAAAACATAGGTTTGACTCGGATTGTTTTCGCGTGGAGGTGAAAATATTTTTATTTTTTTTTTTTTATTAATTTCCGCAAACACAGATTTATTACTGTCGTATTTAAATTAACAATTTCTGAAATTTAAATCAAATATAAATTTTTTCCTAAAAAAACTGGTCCACTCGTTTATTCGAGTTGAGATACAGTACGATTTGACAAATCCAATATTTTTGTTCTATTAATAATAATTGTTGAATTATTAAAAAAAAAAATTTATGATTTCAGCATTGTGCTTCAGCAATGACGAATACATTTTTTTTTTTTTTTGGGTGGGGAGGGGACTCAAATTTTAAAATTTGAAATTATATTATATTACAGTTTTGGAAAAAATTCAAAGAGTCATTTTGTAAACTTGATTTTTAGAAAAATATTAGTACTTAAATCTTTAATACACCTATAATAATTTAATCCATTAATTTTTTACGATTTTTTTTTCGTTTGCGAATATTTTAATAATTTTATCAAATACGTCATATTAATGACTTTAATGTCTTCAATTGGTGATATTACTACTTTATTATTGACGATATTATTATTAAATTATTCGCAAAATTAAAAAAAATCGTAGAAAACGAACGAATTAACCTTTATTAGAATTTCAAACACTAATATTTTTCTAAAAATCTGATTCACAAAATGGCTATTTTGATTTTTTCTTAGACTATATTATAAAATTTCAAATTTGAAAATTTGGGTTTTCTCCTCTATTTTTTTTTGCTTTTTGTAAATCACTTTGTAAGTGGTACTAAATAATCAAGGAATGTAAATTTTTAATTTATAATAATGATATATTTTTTCTACAGTAAGGACCAATAGGATATTATCCTACCGAAAATATTATTTCCGGGAAAATCGTGTTTGAAATAATGTGCGACCGGTCGGAATTCGGGATCTGTCACGGTGACCGGGGACTGGTGAGAAGGGGAAAGTTGGGTTGGGACGCGGACGACTTTACGTCCGGAGGACATAAAACGGATGTCGTAAAAAAGAAAAAAAAAAAGGGAAAACAAAAACGAACGAAAATAAAGAGGAAATAACAGACTCAACGTTTCGCGGTCGAACACCACAGTTATTCTCTATATTACGGCAGAGCACACCCGGCTTAGCCCGTGATTTCGGTTTTTTTTCACCAAAACGTTTACACACGAAATGCACCGTAGACGCGTTCGTCACGATCCGCGTAATGATTGCGACGGCAAAAATAACGATAATATATCTCGCGATTCAAAAATCATCCGCTCAGCATCACTGTTTTGCGCAATAATAATACGTTTCCGAAGCGTCGCGTTGGCTTACGTTCGCAGTATTTACTGCGACGATCATAGGATGCTGAAGCTATAGAAAAAAAAAAAAAACAAATTATTGCCTTAATGACTTCATAAACGCCATAATATACTCAAAATATTTCCTTAGATTGTTGACATTATTTTGAAATCGATAATCACATTATTGGCAAATCTGTAATTTACGACGTCAAACGCGTGCTATGAAATGTTTTAATTATTTATTTATTAATAATTAATGGAAATAATAGCTTGTTGCTTTTCACACAGCTAGTGAAAAATAACGAGGGATTAAAAAAACTTTCTAAATTTCAAAATATTTCAACTACATTAATTTTGGTTATTACGATTCGTATAGGGCCTATGGTTTTACGGATCCGGTTCTTATTATTTTTTTTACTAAAGGTTCTGGTTTCGGTTCATAATTTCTTAAGGATTCTTAAAAAAATGTCGAAATATTTCACAATTTTACGAATAAAAACTAAATCAATAGTTTTTCAAATCTTGATTATTAATATTATTATTAGAATGATATTTTTTGTGTTAAAATAAAAATTCTGGGTTCGGTTCCAGTTATTTCAAAAATTTTGAAATTCGGTTCCGGTTCCCCAATGTTTTCTAGGGTTCCCGGTTCTTTTTGGTTCGGTTCCAGTCCCTGAAATCGAAACACGTCGTCTGAGACGATTGCAAAAGTCATCGAAATCCGGGCCCTAGTCGTGGGAGTTCCCAAAATACGATTTATATATTATTATTAATATAATTAATTATATTATAAATACGATTATGCATATTATACGATTCGCATGACGATTTATATTTTTCGAATTGTTATATGATGCGCGAATAAAAGATCTATCGTCGCGTACCGTAAAAATAAGCAATAGTCACCGCAGAGAGTGTAAAACAATATTATTGTTTTTTGGGTTTTCGTTTTATTTTCATCCGCAACGCACTACGGCGTGCTACGCGAGCGAAGCCGTTTTTCGCGTTTCGACGATTTCAAACCATAGCTGTAAGCCCTCGGGATATAGGCAACGCGGATTAAAAGACCCTTGGAAGAAATACTTTGCGCCATGATTATTTTTCGCTCCTCGGGCAAGACTTGGTGGATGTGTTAAATTTTAAAGAAACGATTGAATTCTTCAATAAAACAATTCTGAGCGGAGATTTCGTTACGTTTTATTTTCTATTAACACGTTTATTTTGGTTTAATAAGAACTCGTTCCCCCAGCACAAGTTTGGCATTTAGGAGAATGTGCAATATCATAAATTAATTGCGCATAAAAATCGTGTACATTATTCATTGTCGCAATAAATTTATTTTTATTTATTTATTTTATTTAATTTAATTTCACATAAATATGAGTACTGGAATAAATGTATTGTTATTATTATTATTATTAAATATAATTATCAATGAACCCGAATAAAAATCAGTCTAAAAGAAAAAAACTGGTGAAAAACGCAATTTCAGATTTCACATAATGCGAGAAAATTTATTTTGTAGCTCGGTTAGAGCGTTGTATAAAGCAAGTAAACAATCCGAAAACGATCGAAATCCCGTGTCTAATAATATTGTTATTAAGCATTCGGCGGCCGCGGTGTACGCGAGCTATAATAATAATATTGTAACGTGTTTAATATTGTTGTTATGCAACTCGCATTGGCGATGGAAATCGCCGCGCGCGCGCGCGCGTATAATACATAATACTATAATATAGAAGCGATTACACGGAGATTTTTTTTTCTCTCCTCTCCGACAATATTATAACGACGATCGACGGGCCGACGACCATGTGAATATCATTTCAAAAGTACACTTTCTATTACGCGACGATTAATAATAATCGGCACCGAGTTCTCTCGCTCTCGCACCGCGGAACACACGCCCACGTCGTCGTCGTCAAAAGTAACAGACGGTTTTTTAATCCGCAGACGATATATTATGAAAATTATTATAATACACTGTAAGTGCGCGTATTCAGAGAATCCGTCAACTGTCTGTGAACGTCGTTCGGCACTCGATGTCACTCGTATCACTCGAGTTATGACGTTCGAGCATTTCATCGGCTGTGTAGTAAATAATGTCGTAGTATATTTGTTATTCGGTACCGTATAACCGTCAAAAGGTTCAGTCGTTAAATTGACTTGTGGTAGTTAAGTTTTTGATTTTTTTTTTTTGCGAAACTATGTCACATGAAATCGCTTTATTGGTACGAATTTTGATTTAAAAATTTGCTGGTTGAAATTTTGGACAAAAATTTCCATACGAAAAAGTGATTACAGGAAAAAAATAAAATAAAAGATTTTCAACGTTTTTGAAAAATGAGAAATTTAAACAATTACCTCTTTAAAGTACCTATCATCTGGGTGTGATTATGAATCTATGGAGTTAGTTATCGAAATTTTTGGGCAAATATTTCTATACGAAAAAGTGCTTACTGAAAGACAAAATAAAATAAAATAAACATCACTGTTTAAATCATAAGCTCCTTCGTTTTGCTCAGAATCTAAAAACTATTATTATTGTAAAACGATAATTAGTTTCTATTCGATTCACATCAAATCTAAAAGAACAAAAAAGCAAAAAATCAATAATTAACTTAACGCGAACATAACCCCTTTTCGCGCGTCAGAGTTCTAACTACAAACGCTTCTACATTACCCTTTACTTTTTACAATTATTATTATTTCTATATGATATAATTTTATACCGCTGTATATATAAAAAAAAAAAAAAAAAAAAAAATAACCGATAAAATCTCATAGCGATGCCCTAAGCATACCGAGTACCGAGTGTCATCCTTACGTTTAAAGCGGTTACCGTCGACGAAAATAAAACACACACGTATTGTAATAATAACGTACATAGGCGTGCGTGTGCGTGTGCGTGTGTGTGTGTATAAAAAGAAAACGAGTTCCCTTTAACGCGTAGTCACTAATTACGAGAGGTATTATCTACCTACGCGATTAATTATTGGTAAGTAATGTTACCTAATTACCATAATAAAGTGTAATATAGTATTATGTCCGTTTGATTTTTATTATAATATATACCTACGCGCGGCGCCGCCGTGTCTCCGGACGAAACGGATGTACGTCATCTGATTGCATAAAATTAGTGGCCGAGTACATAATCCGTCATGTTGTCGGTTGCATTTGAATTTTGACGTGAGTACAATATTTTTATGCGATTTCTATTTTGCGCGTTAGATGTCGATTGGAAACTCATTCTTTGTTTTGTCATCAAATAAAAAAAAAAAAAAAAAAAAATGTAAATAAATAAATTTAAAAAAAAAAAAAACAGGAAATACTTTACATAATAATATTTCGAATGGACAAGATACTTAAATAAAAAAAAAATAAAATGAATTTATATACTAGACGCATTTAACACTTTCGTAAAGATATTAGATACAAGATGATGTTTTTTCCTTAAGCTACAACAGCTAGGGGTCTTCATCTTTATAGGCCGAGGACCATTTTTTGGATTCTTAATAATATCACGGGTCACACAAGCAATAAAAATAATATAAACTTCATAGTCCTTTAAAAATATAATTTACATAGTACGTATTATAATATAATATAATATAACTGATTTAACAATAAAGTATAAAACATACTGTTATTATAATATATAATTGATTTAAATTTAAATTAAGAGCGAGTAAATTAATTAATGTACAATTAATTTACTGCGCGAAGTAAGCTTTAACCAGTTTAACCTTGTAAATCTATTTTATTTATATAATCTTATTGCATCAAATATAAACATCCACGTAAAAATAATAATAATATAAAACTTAAATATTATGATTTATCTGTGTATTCAATCAAAAGAAAAAAATAATAAATCAACCCATGATTGACCCGGATGGACACTTAGTTGAAAACGGGTAATGTCCCGGCAAAAACCGGGACCGTATGGAAAAAGTCGTAAAACTTTTACAAAAAAGTCGAATAAATTACAAAAAGCCAATCGTACGCAGGGGCCCATAGCAGTTGCGCAACAACCGGGGTGGATGGGGATGACAAACATCGGGGCTTTGGGGTTCAAGAGGGTCTTATGTCCGATGTCTAAGCTTCCTAGTGATCGATGAAAAAAATAAGGGGTATTGACATAAAAATATAAAAATGGAGAAAATGTAGCTGTACCATTATTAGTTGTTCACGAGTTTTATTTTATCATAAATACAATGTTAGATTGTGAGAGGTACGGAGGAGCTAAGGCTTTTACATAATTGTGTTTATTGTTATTTTTTTATGGAAACACTTTTTTACAGAAATACTTGCCTAAAAGGTTTATACAATCACATTTTAGATCAGAATTCGCAACCTGGGGTTACTTTAGACAGGTCCTTTGTCGAAATTCTCAATTTTTTTTTTCCAAAAAACAAAAAACAACTGTCGAAAATGTAATGAAAAATCGGAAAATAAGGCATACGCGTGATTTTCATGAAATCGATTTTATTAATTTCATTAAAAAACTATTCGTAATAAGAATAGAAATTTGAGATTTTCACACATTATCAACAGTAATGTGAAATAGACGGGAAAATTTCAACTAAGTCAGGCGCAAATGAATCACTACACTCCTTCCCCGATTTTTTGTATACTCATTAAAATTAGGGCCCAAATTTAACATCGGGACCCCAAATTTCTAACTGCGCCACATGTCCATAGTGAAGTTATTGACACGATAACAACACGTCAATGGTGGTCACATCGAAACGCGTATTGTAGTATTACATAATAGACATTTTGTTCACTAGATTAATTATTTTATACAATGCGAGTGCGTTTCGATAATTTTTCGTAAACGATTGCCGAAAACGCGTTCTATTTGAACGTTGTGAATTATGGTGAGCACGTGCTAAACCACCGGCTGCACGACGTGATCAATCGTTTGCGTGATGGCAAAAAAAAAAAAAAAGAATTAAAAATTAAAAAAATGGTTTACGCAGAAACAATATTTTAAACAGGTAACGGTGAACGGAAAAGTTTTGCGACGTGTTTATTGCCATCGGATGTGTAGTTTTCGGAAACGAAAAGAAATAGGAAAATAACAATAAAAAAAAAAAAACTTTTTACGGAATACCTATAATATTACAAGTACGTACACGCCGCGACTACCCCCTCGGTTACACATTTTGTATTTCAACCCACTGAAAGGAAATTGAATTTCGAGTGTGAAATTAATCTGTCAAAAAGTTGCGCTTGACGCAGACGTGCGCGCGCGATGCGACGGGACGTGCACCGTTTGTTCTTCAACGCGCCTTCTCGCATAATAATATTTTATAATTCAATTCCAATACAAATGGCCGATATCGCACCATGGGTGTTCTACACCGCAGGACTTAAAACAGTATGTGTTTAGAGCACAAAATGTGCAGTACGAAAAGCTAAGTGTGAAGTTTGAATTTCCAAAGTGTGTGGTCAAAAGAGTCTTCATCGTCGGTGTTATTAGACGAGACAATGAGTTTTAACTTGAAAACAGTTATTAAAAAAATAAAATAAAGTATATTTATGTCGTATTTAGTAAACTTTTACAGGCCTATGAGAGCAATATTAATATATATTTTATTTTTTTTAAATAAATTGTAGGTAACGAGAATTTTTTTTCTTTAATGGAGGGGGAGTTGGCAAAAATTGAAACTATGAGCCAGTGCGTTCAAAATTATAAAAGTGCAGTAGGAAATTTTCAAAATTTTAGGCTCTGTTTCACTCCTCTGGTGAAATATCATTTTTTGGCGGGCGTGTTGAATTTCAAAAGAAATGATAAATCATTTCTTTGATAAAACGATTCTGAGCAGAGCTTTAGTTAATACACAGTTATAATTGTGCATTTATAAGAAAAAAACAAAGTAAACAATGAATAACACAAAAAAAAATTAATTTGGGGAAAAACGATTTTCACATATTAAACAATTTTCTTTTGCCAAGATATTTGTTTATATCTGTATGTGATTGAATTTTGACAAAGTTTGGATAAAAAAAAAGTTTTAAAGGTTTTTTTCGTCAAATTTCCGGAAAACCATTGAGAATTTTGAAAACACACTTCTTTAAAGTACCATCTAAGAGTCGAATTTTGATTCAAAAAATTGCTAGATGAATTTTACTATATGAAAAAGCGTATGAAATGATGAAAGAAAAAAAAAATTATTATAGTAAAAACACTAGCTTCTTCACTCTAATCTATTAATATTGCAGGTTTCTGTCAAGCAGCTCGTTTGTTGTATTGTTTGCGTGCAGTTTTTATTCGCGTTTTTCTTTCTTTTTTCTTTTTTTTATCGACTTGTTATTAAATACCCGTCGGAAGTATTTTTATTGAATTTATTTTATTGAGCCTTCGACCCACACGTTGCACAGCGAGCTGTTTGTACGCCGAATTACATACACTCTGCTGCGGTGTACAACAACCGTGTGTTTGTTTACGGGAAATTTATTACCTAAAAAGCATGCGGTAAGTTGTAAAAGCAAAGCTGCCGGTAGGAGATGAGTAATATTAGTCGTTAACATTTCGTCCGATAAAGTTCATCGTTGTGAAGTTTGAGTAGGCACACGCACACACACACACACACACACACACACACACACACATGCGCACACTGCTATTCGTTTAAAATGTCAAAAGTGTCGTTTGAAAAGTTTATTTTATTTATTGCGACAATTATTATTATGATTGTCTCATATTTATTCGGTTTTTGCAGCGAAAAAACCTTGAAAACTCGATTAGGCGATAAAAAAAAAAAATAACAAACACAGTGTATCTACGATGTCGGTTTAAATGTAATAAATATAATATTGTAAAACTGAATTAATTATTTTTAAATGTCAAACACCTAGGAGATGAAAATCCGTGTCGCGGGCCTCGTTATTTACCAACACGTGATTCACGCAATAATATACGATGCACATAAAATTAATAACACACACTCACATTATACTCGATGACTTTCGTGCGCCGTCTGCGATTGATGTACGATCGTTATCGAAATTTAATGTGTTAAAAGCGATGATTTAACAATTATTAGGTTTACCCAACGGAGTAATTTTTATTTATTACAAAATAATGGTTGTGTATATTTTCTTTCGATCGGACCAGATGGCGATGGCGTGAATTACTCCTAGACCGAAATATAGTCAATATTTAGTCGCAAAATTTGAAAATGGTAACTATGTAGGGTTTACTTTCTTAAAATATAATTTGATTTTTCAACATTTTATTTTTATCAATCTCATGATTTTTGGTATAATTTGTTTAGTTTCTAGAAAAATTGTGTGTGTTTTTAGAAATAATTTAAATTTGTAGACCTATAATTTTATTTATGATTAAAGAACTCTTTATCTTATCTGACTAATTAACTAAACTAACCAAATAACTCTTAACACTGACTTCCGACCACGTTCACATTCCGCGTCGCGATTGAACGTGTCACGCGTGCACACAGTCCTCGGGCAAACGTATATATTGTCGAACCATTAATTATACGAACGGGTTTTAATTGGAAATAATATCGACGGCGGCGTCGGAATCGTAGCCGAGCGCAAACTTTGCGCGTTTCTGTACCGCGTACGCTTACGGTACAATGGACGACGATCGAACGATTTATGTACACATATTATTCATTATAAATTATTGTATCAATACGTATCACACGTATCAATACGTGTGTGTGTATGCGTACCTGCCCCGCACGAGTGTGTTTATCGCAAAGTATTGAAAATCATACGCAGGGCGTTCCGGTACGATTTGACAAACGCGATAACTTTTGTTCTGATATTAGTTTTTAGCTTTTACATTTTTTTGTCATTTTTTTTTTTTTTTTTTTTTTTTTATGAAAATTTTTATTACGGCAAGCATAACGTACACATTTTTTTGGATTCTGGTGTTTTTACAATAATGTTTATTTTTTATTTATTATTTTTCTAATTGTATACACTTACTGTACACTGTATACGCTATTTCGTATGGCATCACTTGTCCGGAAGTTCCGACCAGCAACTTTTTGAAACCGGATTGGCCTTTTGATGATACTTTAGAGAGGTCATTTATCGAATTTCTCAGTTTTTTTTTTTTTTGGTGGGGAGGGGGTGGAAATTACACGAAATTTGTCAAAAAAAAACTCGAAAACCATAATTTTTTTTGATCCAAACTTTATGAAAATTTAAAAATAGATAGATAATAAAATGAGAAATATTTTGGTGGAAAAAAAAAAAAATTTAAATAAGAAAAAAAAATGTTAGGTATTTTTTTTATTTTTATTTCTGTAAACCTTTTTTCTTAAGAAAATACTTATCCAAAAGTCTCGACAGCAACTTTTTGACAATGATGAGAGAAATGTTCTGGTGCAAGAATGTGAATTTTATTTGTCATCGATTTTTTTCGCCGTTCTCAGTTAATAATGTAATATAAAACTGGGCGAGTAAAAATAATTATTTTTGTTATAAGTAACTTTATAATTTTTGAGTAAAATCACCTCGAACAAAATGAAGCTCTGCTCAGAATCGTTTTATTGAAGAAACGATTTATCGTTTACTTCAATTTCAATACACCCATCTAGAGCATTTTATAAGAAGAGCGAAGAACACCCACGGTACAATGTATGTCCGGTTTTTTATTTATTTATTATTATCAATCAGAATGTATGTTTGAAATAAAATTATTTACAAAAATATTCATAAAATAAAATTCAATTTTTCTTTCATGTTTAATGTTTTTTACGAATATTTTACGATTGTAATTCATAGTTTATTGATTTTTTGCGCATATTTTACCGATAACAAACAAACCATAACTACGTATCGCTCATAAAACGCATCACATTAGAATATTTTTACGAGCGCTGTTCAATGAAACTTTTGTAACTCTCCCATTATAAAGTTGTACACTGACTTCATAGACTATTTTGCGGGCGAACTTAGGCTGTAGGCTGAGAATTAAACAATCTAACGCCAAAAAAAATAATCTCTGACTAGCGAAAAATGTTTTCAATCGAACACAACGTGTCACATCATTGAACACAGGTGGTAAGAAATTATTTAATCGATTATAATAATGATTATTGACAGTGTAAATATTTGCATAATAATTTATTATCATAAGCGAATCACAAAAAGTGCCCAGTAGTTGAATAACCAAACGACAATCGACATTCGGCAATCGTAACGGGAAATAAAGCGCGCGTTAAAATTTTGCGCAGATTCGAATGTAAATTCGTTTCCGCATAAAGTTAGATGGTTCCTGGGCGCATCTCAATAACTCGAATTTCTTGAATATCGCCTGCACGCCGTATTTACGAGGTAAGCGTATTGACAAAATAACATAAGGTGTTATGTAAAAGTTAAAGTTACAGTTCCAAAAATACCGAAAGACTGCTTACTGTAGTTTAATACATTTTCACGCAAAAACGATGTAACCCAATGTTAAAACCGGCGGCGTTTCATCGCGTAACTCGTCGCAAATGAAGCGCGTTGTTTCTCTACAATAATTATTAATATAATATTTTATCATAAGCGATTTTTACGCAACAGATGGTTTGGAGAGGAAGGCATAGTTTGAAAAACAAATAAAACTCACAAACCCCATTCACGTTGTAAAAAAAAAAAAAAAAAAAAATGAAAAGATTATTGTGAAATAAAAAGCGAGACATACTATTTGCACAGTGGGCATTCTTCGGCCGGTATACCGGTGGCAGTGGTGGATATGGGATTTTCATAGACGTTATAAAATATTTATGTATACATTTATATTATTGTGTATACGCTTTATTCTATTAAATCAAATTATTTTTAAATATTTTTATGAAATAATATTTAGTTTTTTTTGGAGACTATATATCAATTGTATAACATGCATTATTAATATTTTTATTAGCAGCAGATTATTAATCCATGATTGATGTGTTCAAAAATAAAAAATAAAAATCTGATAAATAAATGTTTGGCTTTTAAAATTATTTGATAATTATTAACTAATTTCTGTTCCGAGAGAAAAATGATGAGTTTGCTGTTATTTTTCGTTTGAAATATTGATGTCATTCAAATTTCTATATTCTCAATGCGAAAATGACACTAAAATTATTAGAATGTATTTTCAAAATCCTTGAAAGGTGGTAAATCGATTAATCGTTTTTATAAATTTTAACATAATTTTTAAAGAATTAATATGTTTTTGAGTTATTTGTACTGGTTTCTTAAGCACTTCTTCGTGTGATTTTAAAACATTAACGGGAGCGTTTCAGATTATAAACGCACTTTTCCGTGTTTGTTTTAGTTCATTCATTAATTGACGATATCATAATGATGATGTTATGTATTTGTGTTCGCGTGAGTGCACGCGTGCGTGTGAAATTGTGTATCTTGTTTCCATCGTTGATTAAACAATATTTTTACCCAGAACGTTCTACCACGGAGCACACGCTACAGGTCGTAAAGTAGTATTCGGCGACGAGTATGGCCGAAAAGTTTTTCATAAAACAAAAAAAAATTGTTTTGAAAAATCGACGCGCTTACTCGCGTTGGTCGCGAAAATTATTACACGCGTAATCGGGAAATACGAATGGAAAACTTTTAACTGGAACTACCTATATATATATATATATATAAATTCACAGTCATCAGTGTAGTAGCGACCGAAAGTTCTAAATCGAAAAACATTTATTGTACTAATCGAAAGTGAAAACTACGGGTAAATATTATGCTTTCGAATGAAAACCGGAAAACGTTTAAAGTGAAATACGAAAACGTTAGTAAAATCAAAATACGAGTGCGGAAAATCATTTTCGAAACATAATGAACGCACACACATATACACACACACAACATAAGGAATCGAGATCAGAGGCGTCTATAGATCGTCGTTTTCTAGGGCGTAAGGACGAACATATTTTAACTTAATGATTGCACACAGTTACAATAAGATAACTGACTAATTATGCTACCCCTTCGTTCCCCTGGTTTCTTCTTTAGGGATGCTCTTAATCGTCATTGTAGTGATGTGCCGCCAACGTGACATATCGATCAACATATCGTATGATCGTCCAACGAAGACGGCCGAAAACAAACAAAAACAGATAATCTGATAAGATTAGGATGGTAAAAGTTTGAAAATTCTATTGACGCCGTACAAAACTACTTTTGACGATATCAACAGCTCGATGTTTGATAAAAAATTCAAGTCCCAAACATTATTGTTTTTGAAGTTATTTTTATTTTCCAATAACTTTATAATCGATTTCGTGAATAATATCTTTATTTTTCACGTATTTCACATTTCTTGCTTGTTCGTTTTTCTTCGGATACGTTTGGGATGCCTATTGGGAATTTCGAAAAACAGTGATTTCAAAATACACCAGAAAAAATTTATTTCTGATCTACAGTGGCTGAATCGTTTGAACTGCTTTAATTACGCGAAAACGTTATAATGGCAACGAAATTGTGAAATTTCCCTATTACAACACTTCCCTATTAGCATCTGAAATCGCGTCCGTTTTGGTTTTGTCATAGTTGCGGAGGGGTCACAACGGGGCCATATTTATTTTTAGACGGTAAAAATGCAAAAACCTGTGAAATCAGATGGAAAACGTTACATCGTTATTGTTATACGCTTATATAGGAGACATATTATGTATTATACGTATATAATTATTTATACATTATTTACAAAACATATATGTTATTTTCCGAATTTCTTATTATCCTTGTAAATTATACAAATAAACAACATTAATATTGAATTCTAACGTACGTTATTTTAAATTAATTTGAAAAAAAATAAGAAATTAGTTTTTAGCAACATAAATATTTTGTCGGCGAGTGGCGAGTTGGGAATAAACGCCAAGAGCCAAATGAGAATCGTGATCGATAAAGTATTATAATATTCAATGTGTTTACTTCCGACGTGATTGCATTTATTCCCATCGTTCATTTTAGTTCAATATTACCTGAGGTACTGTTTTTATGTTTTATAGAACATGTTGCAGTTATTAGATTATTAATTTTAAAAATCTCAGTAGAGTTCTCGCTCAGAAACGCTTGTGTGAGATTACGATTTAATTGCACTCGTGCACGAACGATCTCATTGAATGAATACATCTCAAATCGTATGAACGTGTTTCAACGTGAAACTTGATAAGATATAACGTATTAGTTTCACATAAAAAAAAATTTTTTTTAACAAACACTAACGATTTATCATAATATTATAATATTATATTAACCGGATCGATAGCCAAAATGTATTCAATAGGGTTTATTCAATACTGAATAAACCAAAAAGTTGTTGGGTTAGATACAAATTTGAATTTTATTTTGCATACACATAATTGTATATTTCCAGTTTATTTTTTAAGTATATTTTTCAAAATTTTCGTTGTTTACTGCATATTACGGTCGTGTTATACTCATATTATTTAATGTAACTATCAAAATAAATTACTTTTAAAAGACCCCTTGACTCGATAAATAAAATTTAAAATTTATTTATAGTTGTCTTAAAGTGGCCACACATTATCGTTCTTTTAAAACACGTTTACCCATAGGCGCGTGTGATTGTGTGATTTAGACTAAACCGGACCATACACAATCGTAAACTCAAATTAACAGATCACGATTGGACTTTCTGAGGCAATATCTAAAATTTCAAAAATAATTTCGAGGGAAGAAATAACAATGAAATATATTTATATAAATTAAGATTTAAGACCAAAAAAAAGGATTCGCTTTAAAAATCACCCCTTATATTAACCAATATCGTTGTATAAAATATCTATAAAATTGTTTGCTGGCGTTAAAATTTCGTAATGTAAACTTTTTTTTTTTTGTAAAAATACTGAAATACACGAAATTATCGACAATTAACCGTTTTCGATAGTGCATCTTTTTCGCTACAGGACTACAATAATTTCAATGTGAAAAACAATAATTCTGACAGAAAAAAAAAAAAAAAAAAAAAAACTGTCGTTATCGATTTTGAGATAATAATGTGTATTATCACACCGAGGGTGGTACACACCGGCAAATTTCAGAGTCACCTCATTTTACCGGGGGTAGTTTTCGGTAAGGGTCGTCCGTTCCTGTCACGTCCGAGCCTCGAGCCGCCCCACAATCGCAGCCACCGCGATTGTGTAACGCGATTCAAATCACGTAGGTGTATACGGCGGTGCCGACGCGACTGCTCGGCGATTTCACGGCCATCGGCCTCCGGGAAAAAAATAAAAAAAGACGGTAATAATAACAATAATAATAAAAAAAAAAAAAAAAAAAAAAAATGAACAACAACAACACGACTTGTTTTACACGACGTTGCGACGTCGACGGGGACCGGCCGTATATATATATATAAACTTTCTCCGCGTCTGGGATCGTCTCCTTTTTTATTCTCTCGCGATCGTCCGAGAAAATATGTACTACTGCGCGCGTATTGCGGCGATTCCGTTCCGCCGGTGACGTGCTGCACAAATCGGTCGACTCGACGACGGGCGCGCGGATATCGCGTGAAAAATTTTAAGATTTTTTTTTTTCAAAACGAATTTTCGTCGTCCGAAAATTTCCCGCTTAAAATCCGTACACGAAAATCGCGACCGGAGATCGTAGAAAATACACCACCGTGTTCCAGGCGTGTCGTCCGGATTACGCGTACACGAGGTCAGTATAAACGAATAATATACAATTATATTTTATTATAATTAATTATAATATTATTTTGGTCGCGTTATTGTAATTTATTTTCGCGCAATCGATTCCGGTTCGAACACCTTATTTTCGAATTTTTTGGTTTTTTTGTGGCACATTGTGTCGTGAGATTTTCGAATTCGGTCATTACCGGGGCACAAAGTCGCGAAAACTTTTTGGTCGTATTTCGAATGATTTTGAAAAAAAAAAGGCACACGAAAAAAGCGAAAAATCTATTCTGAGAAAATACGAACTTAGCGTGGTTTTATATAGGTTTAATTTGGAAACATGCGATCGAATAATTTTTAATGAAAAACAGAAATTCAAACTTTATTCGTTGCCGGAGGGGGGAAAAAACGTCTTGTCGACACAACCATCTGCAACCGAACGCCAGTAATTTGGATTCCGATTCGTTGGCATTATTTTTAAACACAAAATTAACGTCTTGCGCTATTGGTTTCCGTCGTAATACTTAATCGATTTATTCGCACAGTAAACGCGTATACGGATAGTAAAGTTGAAATAAACTGATAATTTAATAAATGAAATATTATAAAGTAAAAAACATGTTTTATTGGTAAAATAGAAAAAAAAAATCGCCTAAAGGGAAAAAAACATAATGAAGTTTATTTCGACGGAAATAAAATAAAATGCATTTGTATATTATGAGAATTATATTTCTGTCGTAAAAAAAGAAGAAAATGATTTTAAATCCGATTTCTTGAGTTACAATTATTTTGGAGAGATAAAGCGATTAAATAAGAAACGGAAAACAGTAAACACCAGCTAATATCAAAATACCATAAAACCAAACGAAATACTAAACGAAAAAAAAAAATGTTAAATGACATAAAACGAAGACTTATATAACGATGTACGTTGATAAAACGTTATAATGTTAATTTTTGATATATTTTATACAGTAACAAATTTAAAATTTTGTAAAAATAAATATAAAATGCCTCTAATTAAATTTTTTAATTTATTCCAAATTTGAATTATTTTTACCCAAATATTGTTGGCAAAATATATTTTAAACTACGCTATTGTATAAATTCTAAATATTTTTATTACAATATTATGAGATTAGGAATATGTGTATGTATTCGTAAACAAAGATTTTTTAAAGTTTAAGTTTTTCAAAGTTTTAATAAAAAGTAGTAAGAACTTTTCATTTGATAAAGGATAAATTTAATGAGTCATAATATACATTGTTCTATCGTACTGCAACGGTGTCATAATGTATATAATAATGATATAGGGACTAGCGTTGTTGTTTTTTTTTTGAAAACTACTCTCAGAAAGTCGAATGAAATCGATCGAATTGGAAATCGAATTGCACTAAAAAAAAAAATCAATTATTTAATTCTTTTTTTTTTTTTAATATGCAAATTTCGATGTTTGAATTCGTTGTTTTGACACAAAACCTTACCGGGCGCGTGTTGATGGACGTTATAAAAAATAATTCGAGTGAATTATTCATATTTTATCGTTGAACATTGGTGATACTTCGCGATCTAAACTTCTCGAGAAGGGAAGAATTGTACTTACTCGGAAATATAATGTAATCGTTTTGATAATTATTGTGTGTTGAGATTATAATTGAAGTGTCTAAAAGTTGTCATTAGACATGAATGTGGGCGGAAAAAATTGGAAATGAAAATTTCTGGTAGAGTATAAAAAATCGGATGCCAATGCATTCTTATTTATAATACACACATTTTTTATACACTCGGAATAAAATTAAAGCATTATAAGAAAAAAAAAACCCTGAAAAAATCAGTATTTTAATAACGCTTGTTGTTTTTCATCATCAAAGTTTGAATTAATTTTAAATATTAAAATACATGCCAATAACTAATTAGTAAATTAATTACGCATAATATATTATACAATAATACTATTCCAATAATTTACATATTTCTATTAATATATAATTACAAATGCTCGAGGACAAACCTTTTTATTTCATTACAAATATTGTTATCCAATTTTTTTTTCTTTACATCACAATCCACAAGTGGTGCAAGGCATTTTCCCTTTTGTACTGTATGTGCATTTTCAAAGCATTGTTGAGTTCCACTCAAGCAAATTCAATTGGATTATATTAATAATTATCAAGTGGTTATAAATTTAAAACCATAATAAACGGATATTGCTTTTGTGCGATATTTATGCCGTTTGGTATGTGTGTAATTGGATGAAAAAACTCACAAATTTTACTGTCCATTTTTAACGGTACAATTAATGTCGTTAATATTCAAATTTCTAATAAACAGTGGCACGACCGTGATAAAGGAAAAACCCCGAGAGCGTTAAAGCTACCCTATTATAATATAGTATTTAATTTGCAATTTTATTGCCAACGTCCTGATACGGTTTCAAAATATGAAATCTGGTCTACTCGTTAAAATACGGGATTCCTACCATTGAATGGTTATTAACTAAGCCGGGATTTAGATTTTTTTTTTCAGTCTTAATATGCAACTCTACAAAAGGAAAACGCGAAAACATAAGGGTGCTTTATTCTTGTTTCGTTAGACACTTTTCCGAATTTAAATTGAACATTCTTTCACTTTCAAATTTTCAATATTTCTTAACTTTCATTTCGACGTCATACATCAAATCGGCGTTCGCCTTTCATTAGTTAGGTTGGATCCGTTGTTGGAGCACGAGTAATAAATCATTCACGTTAACCTGTGGCATATTATGTACTAATGTAATAAATCGAATAGATCAAATAGAAAATAGAAACATAATATAATAAACACCAATATCTACCGACCGAAGTCGATTGTTTATTTTTTTCTAACATAGAAGATAAATCATAGCAAAATGTCTATACGACAGAATAAGCAGTTTTTTATTTTTTAGTTTTCTCTCTTTATCACATTTTTGCTGGTTTGTGAGTTTTTGTAGACTTAAAAATATTCACTCTACTTATTATTTTTTTTCTTAAGAAGTGAATCTCAAGCGATTTATGACATTGATTAAAAAACTACCCGTACAATGCGTACCCACAAGCCATCCCTCAAATATTGGTAAAGTCTAGTACATAGTAGATATTCGAAACAGCCAAAACAGCACACAGGCATAGGTATATTTTTAGAGTCCCGATAAAATGTCATAGACCAGTTCAATCTCCCCCTTCCATAAGATTATTTGATGAGTAATTTCAAAAATACAACTAATTAATATATTAAACACTTTTATTGAAAATCGACTGTATAATTCTTATCCCCTGCCCCCTCCCAAAAAGTTTTCTTGCTTTTGCCACTGTTTTAGGCCATTCTTTCTTACCAAAAAACCCATTTCAAAAACAGTAAAATTTTTAAATAGGCAATCCTAATTTCGTATTTTTCAAATTTGAATTTTTTTTGTTGACAGGATCTCTTATATAGTTTTAATTAATTTTTTGAAATTATTTTTTATGATAAGAGGAACATAAGAAAACTGTAACTCGTATTTAAATTGAAATTTAAGTTAGTTACAATATAATTTTATATCGTAAAACTTAATATGATTAGCAATTAACAATTATAATTGCAATTATTATAATATAATTTTATGCATAAAATTATTTTATTATATGCTTTCGGATTATTAATTAATTTCATATGGACATTTTAGTGTGATTCTAAGACGTTTTATAGGATATCATGTCCCAAGAGAGTCTACTCATTGCGATTGAACCCTTTATCGTGGAAAATTTGAATTTTTTTTCACATACTTAAAATACCGAAGGGGACACATTTTTGAGAAAATGATTTAAATTTCGCGTGGTGTACAACCAGTAAATTATTGTCGTGGGTACACCCTGTGTACGGGGAAAAGTCCAACGCCCTCCTCCACTATCCGGTTCGATAGGTTTTTCCATTAAATCGATGGTGCTCGCGGTAGCACCGACGATGCATGCAATAACATTATTATAATACAATTTCATATTATTATTATTATTATTATTATTATTATTATTATAACACACGTTCGCGTTGAAGTGTAATAAATTTTCCTATCGAATTGAAACGTATAGCCGGGCCACGACGACGATTGCACAAAAATGAACGATTTATTTCGACCAGTGTCGTCGTTGGGGGTTCTTTCTCGGAAGACTGTGACGTATTAGAATACGCAAGTGCGTATTCTGTCGGATCAAATAATGTGTGTACAAGTGAATCACTAAATCAGCGGTTCCAAGTCACTTATATACTACCCCCCCCCTTCTTTGTAGATTTCAAAAAAGGTAATATATTTTTTTTGCTACCTTTACAATTTGTGGTGTTAAATTCAAAATTAAAAATCTATGCGCAAGTCAAAATGAAAATTAAGTGTTTGTTTGAACAACAATAAAATTTTAAACAGTTTTTTTAGGAAGAAGTAAATGTGCCTTACCCCTTTCCCCCTTCTGGGTGCCAGCTTGGTACCATAAATTATCATTTATTTTAATTACTAAAGTAAATATATTCCATAGGTACCAACCGGTATTTTTGTAGTTTTAAAAAAGTTATTATTATTTTTTTTATCTAAATAAAATGTAGCTTATTATTTATCTTTATCTAGATAGTTTTATCATCAAATATCTTTTATCTTTATCTAGATACTTTAGTTTTTATCCTGACATAACACTTTACAAATAGAATATGTAATATCCGGAATGACGAGTTTTTTTTTTTATTGACGATAATAAACGTTATAAAATATAAATAATAGTAAATGTTATAATGGAATAATTAATTAATTAAAAATAATTGTAGTGATAAATTAGCTTAGAGTATAAATAATAAAAGATCGTCATTAAATGTTCATTTTTTTCTACATAAATTCTCTAGTAATTAAAAAAAAAAATAATGTATTTCGTGATGACTGCTTGCATCTCTTCAGCAACGTGTATACGTCTCCTACCAAGGGTGGCGTACTCCACTGGTTTTTTTTTATTATTTTTTCAATTTAATTTTGCCAAAAGATTTTTATCTAAAAAGGCCATCCTAAAGATCCATAATTTCGGCTTACTTGAATTTAAATATTTAAAAAAAAAAAAATTGAAGATTTGGACGAATTTTCTACTGTCCTGTTGCTTTATTCCTCGGGTCTAGGTATAAATTGATTACCAATAATTTTTAGCACTCCAGTAACTTGAGTCTCCAATGACATAAATATAGTATTAATAATTAATAATACAATATAGTAATTGAAACGAAGACAAAATAATGATTAGATTAAAATATTACTTAAAAAAAATATAAAAACATAACAGTTTGTTGAAGTTAGCCTCCTGTGTTTTGGGAAACCATATTGTTGTTCTGTCTAAATATAGGCTATTCATTCGAAACATATGAATATCGAATTAGAAGAAAAAAATGTTACTGAAATCGCTGGTACTAAAAAAATGTATTTTTCTGCGGTTTTAGTAACAGTTTCTCAGTTTATGAATCACGATTTATGATCATATTTACTCGCACGAAAATAGAGTTTGGCCACGAGAAGAAATAATTTGTTTTGCTTTCTTATCGTTTTATTGTGTTCACGTTTTGAATTTGCGCGTTCGTCTAACGAAAACGATATATTATATTTTTCATATAATATTATTTAACTTCCAGGTTTTTGCGGGTTCACACGGATCGACAGACAATCGTCGTGCGTTTAATTTTTGGACGCGTTACGTGCTAGGTTCTCGCAGAAACGATTAATTAGTTATTTCCTCCCCCCCCCCATCTCAACTTTTGAAAATCTGTTTGCTGTCTAATTACACGGTGCCGCTCAGCCGCGGTTAACTCGTCGCATAATATCGTATGCGATTTATTATTATTATTATTATTGTGCGTGCACAGCATACATTGCCGCGCGGTTTCCCATCGAGGCTCGAACACAAGTGGTTCGCGTAATATCGTTGTTATTATACTATTTTCGGTTACATTTTAGAATCTGAGTGGAGCGAAGAAGTTAGTGTTTTTACAATGATGTTTATTTTTTTATTTTTTTTTTTTATGTCTATTCGTTTTCGTATAGAAACTCTAGTTCAAAAGTGTCGAACAATAAATTTTTGAATCAAAATTCGACTCTAGATGGTACTTTTGAGAGGTCATTTTTTGAATTTCTCAATAGTTTTCTCAAAATTAGGGGAAAACTATTCAAAATTTGAAAAAAATGGCTAGGAAACTTTCTTTTTTTTATTCAAACTTTTGAAAATTTAAAATACAAACAGAAGACAATAATACGAGAAATATTGTGGCGAGAGAAAATCTTTGGAAATACATTTTTTTTTTTTTACTTTTCTCAGTCAATTGTGAAATATCAAATTGACCGAGCAAAAAATTAATTTTTTTCCAAACAACATTAAACTTTGTAATTTTTAAGCAAAATCGTTTCGAATAAACTAAAGCTCCGTTCACAATAGTCTTATTGAAGAAATGATTTATCGTTCGTTTTTTTCTTTATTTTATTTTTATCCGAGACGTATTGCGGAAAACGTACGCACGTGTATCCATTTGAGTACACCGACGTACGAAAAACAAACAAAAAGCAAGAAATAAGCAAAAAAAAAAAAAAAAATGGAAAATAATAATTTATAACACAGTAATAAAAATAGTTTACGTGTACACGCGCGGCGCGTGCGAAAACATTACCGTTATTGCAAAAAAAAAAAAAAAAAAACAAACAAATAAATAAATAAAACCCGAGAAAGAATTAACGTAATAAAAAAATATCGCGCGCGCCTCACCCCGGCCGAGATTGCGTTATTTCTGCTTCGAATAATTCACAATATTTTCTTCGACGCGTTTTTAACATTGGATTTCAGCATGCCGCGCGCGCAACACCGCGCCGCCGTTTTATTTCACAGGCATTCCGGCATATTATTATCAAAAAAAAAAAAACCGTTTTCGGAGCCATTATTAAAAATCAATTTATTCGCTAACGATCCACCGCTCCGCCCGGGTTCCACGCGGTATAGGTTAACGTAACCGTGTTTTATACCGCGTTTCGTTTCTCGAGTGGTTCTGCGGCGTCCGAAAAGCGAAAAAATAAAAAAAAATTAATAAAAACGAAACCCGAACGTGGCAAATGTGTCGATTTGCGTCTTCGGAGTTGTGTAACGAACTTACCGACTCGTTTTTTTTTTTTTTTTCACATTAAACGTTTTATTTCCCCTACCGGTAGGTTACTCATCGTTTATTATTCATTATTATTATTATTATTATTATTATTATCGCGTCGTCATTATAGTCAATACACGTCGACAACAGCCGTTTTACATAATGATATACCCCGACGTAGTTTGTGTAAATACACGTGGTACGGGTTACCCGGGCACCGAAGCCGTTTCGGTTTTCGGATAAGATTTCGACATTTTTCGAATCGGTATATTGGTCCCGTCAATCTCACTGCGACCGAAGCCGGCCGATCGTTACTGTAAATTATCATAATAATTTCGAGCATAGTCAAAAAGAAGTATTTAGAAAATGACCCATTAAGGAGAGCCAACAAGTCTCTTAATGTTAATAGTCAAAATCAAAATATATGTAGAGTTTCTAGTATAGGATTTTATTAATTATTATTAAAGCAGACAGTGTAAATTGTCATTTAATATCGTTTAATTTAGTTTACAATTCGTTATTGTTTAGTATGCATATTATGTGTATTGTTATATTGTCAATAGCCGAATGGCGTTTATAAATATAAAATAATATTCAATTATGTATTCGAGCGAATGTTAATAGGTAATACACTGCTTTGGCCGATATATCTTCCGATCGACACGCAGCTGAAACTCGCCACCGAGGAATTGTTAAATATTCTTCCAAAATTTTTAGCTCTTAAAACAAATTCGTAAATTGTTTAAATCTTACATTGAAATAGTTTCTAGTTATCAGTCTATTATTTTTTTATTTTTATTTTTTTCTCTCCAAACTTTTGACTATATTTTCCCATAATAATCGGTCATGAACAAATACACAAGAAAAATAATCGTTAGTCGTACAATTAATATAAACACGTATTATATAATATTATAAAACAATCGAATTTTTATCTTTATGATTTTATAAATTAGATATAAATCAATTTAGTAATTCGTAATCTTAAGTACAAGAACAAAGTATTAAGCATGATAACGGAAATTATAATATAAAATTCAGAATCTAAAAACATAAATGCATATATTATATAGACGGTTAAATTAGGGGGAATCGACGAAAAACTACATTGTTATTTAGACGGAAATAATTGTCCACGAATCGGGCCCAAAGATTTTAGGCGGAAAAACCGTGTAAATAAAAATCGACCTGTTCGTCCGAACCGTTTATCCCTCGCGAACGCGTACAAAACAACGGTTTTTCCGGAGAGTCCCTTCGCTCCCCCGCCGACTGCCACGCGATACTTTTCGGATGACGCTAATACGAGCCGAAGGGACTCGATTTCGACAACCCGAAAATATTTATGGCTTTCGATTCCAATATATATATATATATATATATATATTTCCGATACGTAAACAGTGAACGAGACTAATCGCCGACCGGATGAAAGGGGTTGGCGACGAATAGTAGGGGATGGGGGGAAAAAAAAAACGTCGAATCGATAAGCGCGCGCCCGCGGTTCGCATCTCCAGCGTTTTGTCCGTAATAAAATATACAAACTTTAGGCATCAAACAAAGTTTAGGCATATTCTCGCATAATATTTTGAAATTTTTACACTTTTCATGCGTTTTTAAAATTTTGTGCATTTTTGGAGAATATTATTTAAGATTTTATACATTTTTAACTCAACGAATTGAGATATTCCACAAAATAATTAATTGTTTAAGGTGTTTAAATATCAGAATACAGCAGGTGATAATTAACTAGGTACCCTGTTGATAAACTATAATTTTGTTTCACTCATAAAGTTATCGTTTATTCAATTCATTAGTAAATAATAAAAATATATTATTGTTATAATATATAAAATATGAACAATCATATTTTAATTGATAATAAAACATTAGAATTAAATTAAATTTTATTTTAGAGCATATTATAATATTGTCGACCCAAAATTAATTATTCGCTTTTTTTTCGCGTTTTCCATTTTTTCTCACACGGCCAATTATTATTATTATTATTATTATTATTATTGTTGTTGTTATTATAACGACTCGCAGACGAACGCGTAAAATAATAATAATAATAATAATAAAACCGAAAAATAAAAAAAACGAAAAAAAAGAAAAAAACCGCCTAAAAAACGACGCGCGTGCAAGCCGTGTTCACACGCCGAGATGACCGACATTCGTCGCCTCCGCCTCCTCCGCGTAACGATGCGACATTATATAATTTGTACCGCGGCCGTCCGTCTATCGTATATATATTATTTACACCTGCGCACACCATTGTTGTAGTCGGCCGCGCTAGAATATATTGCGATATTATTATTATCATCATTATTATTATTGTTATTATCGTTACCGCGGATTTGTTTTGTAACGCGCGCGTTTGAAAAACGCGATTTAATGGCACGCACACACACGCCGGGCGTTCGATCACTTCCTACAACGTCACTGTTATTATTAGGGCTCGATGACCTAAAAATCTTCCAAAGAGTGTTAAAAAATAATACTCTAAAAATGACCAGTGTTGAGCAATGATAACTATGCTGTGACTAGACAAACAAGTAGGTAATTTAACGTGAATTTAACTAGTGGAAACAGCGTTGTACAGAGCTGATAACCAAAAAATCGTCTAGACGAGATCTAGAAGACGGTCCATTGTGAAATATTATCGAGACAAGATAATAGATAACGATTTAAACACTTATATGGATGACGTGTAATGGATAATCACATAATAATTTATTTGTCTAGATCAAAAACAAATGACTTTAAAAAGTTTACACAGTCTATTAATACGTGCGTTTTGTAAAACGGTAATTTCACTGTATATAAAATAATAGTATCTACTTGATTATGATGTATTTACTTTAAAATATTTTTCATTTATTTTATTGATTTAGAGAACTTTTTGAATCGGAATTTCGCTCTAAATGGAAATTAGTGGTCATTTGTCCATTAATTAATAAAAAAAGGAACAAATAAATGAACTTATTGAAATAAAATCTTGATTGTAATATTGCCCAAACGCTATACTTTGCAACAGGATTTCTTTTTAACTGACAAATAATCTTTTTTTTCATTTTAGATTCTGAACAAAGTGAAGAAGCTAGTGTTTTTACAATGATGTTTATTTTTTTTTTTCTGTTAACACTTTTTCGTATAGAAATACTTGTCCAAAAGTTTCGATCAATAACTTTTTGAAA
>JAIPRM010002798.1:0-28754 GCA_025469315.1 Stegophylla sp. TES_Ste_2020
ACTTTCTCAATTCTTCAATTCTTCAATTTTTTTTTTTTGGAAAAAACTACCCAAAATTTGATAAAAACGACTCGGAAGCCATAATTTTTTGATCCGAATTTTATGAAAATTTAAACATTGATAAAAAATCATAAAAGAAAGATTTTGGCGCGAGAAAATTTTGAAAATGTGAAAAAAAAATTTTGGACATTTTTCGAACAATTTTTTTTCTCGTTTATTTTTTATATTATTAACTTCCCTCGTTCAGAATCGTTTTATTGAAGAAATTATTTGTCGTTACTTTAAAATTCGATACACCCGTAAAGAGAATCTCACCCGTCGTGCGAACAACACCCATCGTGCGAAGTATGTCCGGTTTTTTTTTTTTATTGCACCGTATCTGATGTAATAACAGAAATAATATTTTTTATAATACCGTTTTTACGGTCAATAATATTAAATTTATCAGTATCGTCGCGAGTACTACGCTGCGGAGGGTTTAATTATTTTCGGCACCCCTATACCCCTATTTTGCTCATTTATTCTCCTTTTCCGATATTCAGAAGACTTTTGACAGGTTTTTATCGTAGAATTTTAATCGATCGTAAGAAACGGTCGGAAATAAACTTAATTGATCATCAAAACAATAAAGTTTGAATAGTTCACATAACAGAATTAAATTGAATTAATTCAATTGTTGCCTGCAGGAATCGTATGTTTAGTCGACAGCTCGTCTGTTACAATTATTGAATAATATGGTTGTTGATAGTTAAAAATATAATGTTTACATAATAATATGTTAGCGTTAGTGAATGAAATAGGTACGTTATTCTGTAAAATAGCTAACTATTTTATATAATTCCTAAATATGCTGCTCGTTAATATTTGAATTATATGGATTAACTAGTTAATATGTAGAATAACGGTTGGGTTTTGGTTAATGTATAGAATTTGTAGACAATGTAATAATATAATTGAGACTGGAGTATATGGCATACTATTTGTTGGCGTCGTTATTTTATTTTTCAACAATGATAAATAGGTAAAACGGATGGTTGGATGGACTTGTCCGAAAATGTAAGAATCCCAAGGGAAATTTGGTACCATCGAGTCTGTTGCTACCCTACAATTTTCCAAATTGATATGTCAACTAATTATTTTTCCATCCGGGATGTATCACTGTGTGTTTTCGTGATAAGTTAGGCAGGTTTTGGAAATTGCGGGAATTTTACAATACTGTTATCAGTCCCAGAAATTGTCAAAACGTATGTGTGGGACCTTTTTTCCAAATGCCCATCGTGATCAAGGACGTAAGGAACAAGGCCCACGACTCGCTACGCTCCGCAAATCGAAAATATCCCTCGACTTGTTGTGTAACGTGAGAACATTTCGGCTTGATAATCAATTTACTATGCGACGTTGGACATTTTGGAAAAAAACGCAAAAAAAAAAAATCGGTTGGTGGTAGACAAAATCGAACTTGAGACATGTGATGTTGGGCATACACGCATGCCCTATCGACCTAACAAACCAGGCGAAAACAATTTTCGATTTCAGACCATTATCATCCCTTTGGTTTTTTCGGACAAATGCGAATCTCCCACAACGGATAATGTTCGTATCTACGAACCTCGAGTTCCCATCTACTCTGTCTATCCGCAAGTATAAATTAATATGAACACTATAATAATCAAAGTAAAATCATATAATAAAATAGACATCAATGATCAAACTTATACGCTGAATCAGTGGCGCACCCAAGGGAGGGGCTTTGGGGCTATAGCCCCACCCAAAATTTCTTTTATTTAAATTTATAAATAATAAAAATGATTGATTTCTGAAAAATATATTACAATTTTGCTATTTTGCAATTAAACTATTGAGAATTTCAAAAAATAACATCTAACAGTATAATCTAAAGGCGAATTGTGATTCAATAAGTTGCAGGTTGAAACTTTTGTTCAAGTATTTCTATAAAAATATGTGTATACAGAAAAAAAATAAAAAATTAGTAATAAATATCCTTGTCAAAACACTAGCTTTTTCGCTTCACTCAGAATCTGAAATTATTACTATGGATACCTTTAAACTAGATTTTTTGGGGTAGTACGGGTAGTATATGGTACCTTGTTGTAATAATAAATAAAATCGTTAAAAATTAATGATAGTTGTGTATTTGAGTGTGAGGAAAAGTAAGAAAAAATGTAAGCCCCCTCCCCCAAAAAAAAAAAAATCATGAGTGCGCGCCTGCGCAGAATGACGGATGATTTTGATGTTGTTTTATGTTCGAGTTAGAAACATACAATATTTTACTTGACATCCTATTCTTGAAATTCTATTGGACATGGTTGTAGAAATAAAATGATGTATGAACCGAAAAAAATTTTTTTATTCTATCCTAAACCAAATGTAATAATTTTACACACATTAACTTAAACGTTTTAATTAGTTTATAAAATATACTAATTAGTAAGTAAAATAACTAGATAAAGTATGTATTGTGTTTATTCAATACATTTACTGAAAGTGCCCGCAATTTTGAAAAGTAACTAGTTTTTTATGGAATAACTAAAATTATTTTTTTTTAGCTCTGACATTTTTTTTTTGTTAAACAAACACACACAAATTCCCTTATTTTGATATGTCATTGCAATAAAAATTAAATAATTACTTTATTATTTTTGTTAATACATTTAATATATTAATAAAACACTTGATTGCATTCCTTTCTTTTGCGAAATTTAAAAAAATTGCTTCGACTTTTTATGAAATAATATCATTTGCTTGGAATTTTCTATATTACCATTTGCATAGTGCTTCTTTTAATAAACTTAATGAATTTAATCATTCAAATAGGTAGTGCAACAGAAAACAGTAAAAACCATTAAAGAAACATTTTTAAAAGTCGTAATTACTTTGATAGAAAGTGATCAGACAAATCGCCGCGTAAAATATTTAATTTTAATTAAAATAATTGATTTTTTTTTTTTATGTACACGTTTTCGTATAGAAATATTTGTCCAGCGAAGGTTCAACCAGCAACTTTTTGAGACATAATTTTTCTTTAGATAGTAATTTTGAGGTATAAAATTTTTTGAAATTCCCAATAGTTTTTTCAAAATTTAACAAAATCACTATTAAAACTTTTTCTCTTAAATTCATGCTTTATGTTAAATGAATTTGGTGTAGTTAGACTAATAGATATAATAAGAAAATTTTGGTGAGAAAGGAAAATTTTAATATGTTAATTTTTTTTTTTCCAACAGAATTTTTTCTCATCAATATTTTTTTTCTAATAATGAACTTAATAATTTTTAAGTGAAATTGTCGTTTATAAACTGTAGTCTGGCTCAGAATCGTTTAATACACACCAACTAAGTCTCACACGTGACGAGTTAAGAATATCCATGGCCATGGTGTGAAGTTTTCCGGCTTTTTCATTGTTTATACGTGTTTTTGTTTTCTGCGTTCAATACACAAATAATTGACGTTGCGATGTTTGGAATTCTTTCTCGTGATGCAGAATTCCTAAAATAATTATTTATCGTTTTTAATTTGGAAAAAGAACACTCAGCAATAGCAGCTATTCAGAAATTACAATAATAACAAGCACTTTCAACGTCATCGAATGTAGTTGGTGCTGAATCTTCTTCAATTATAAAAATTGCAAAGCCTTTAACTCCCATATATTATTTTATATTTAATGCATTGACTTAACGATTGTAGAAAAGTTCTTGAACACATTAATACTGACAAGTGGAGTCGTAACTCATAAAGAGATTTGATTTTCAAATCACATTATGTTATTATCAAATCTTTAAAAGGTGAAACGAGATTTTCTGGTTTAAGGTAATCAAAATTAGTGACAATATAACATAATCCTTTAAACTGGCGTTTCTCAAACAGTGTGTCGCAACCCACTGGTGGGCGCTAAGTCAATTTTTGATGTATCGTGAGAGAAGTTTATATAATTACACATATTCGATTAAAAAATAAAAACATGTTTTTAACTAAATCCCACTATCAAATCATACAGATGCATATTCGCAAAATTTTGTAAAAATTTTATTCATTTTAAACCTATAAATTAAAAAGTAATAAAAGTCAAAATCTAATTTTGTTTGTTTAGAACTAGATTTTTGTTCTACGAAATATGTAATATCATATGGATCATGTTTGGACTTTCGGAGGGGGGGGGAGATTTTGGTCATGGTCATAAAAACATTAAAAACCATTGCTCTAAATTGTTTGTTGGATATCCAGTTGTCTTCGAGACAAATATTTTTGCGATTTCTTTTGAATATAGATTTCAAAATTTACAATATACAGTAATATTTACAGTATATGGTTCGGATTTTAATGAACAAAAAAAAGACCCAAAAAATACCTACATAGATAAAATTAATATTAATTAATTTAATTTATATTATTAGTTAATATGAATAATAATTGTAATAAATATACAATTTAAAACACTAAAAAAATGTATTTATTAAAAAAAGTCATCAAAAAAATCTCTAAAAAAAGGTAAAAACTGTGATGTTGTTTTTCGTCAAATTCACAAACGTATCAACGAAAACCGCACACATCCAACTTCATGACTATTGGAATATTAAAAAATGAAATAATTTGACAAATCCGACTTGCAATACATTATATTATACGATTTCTAAACTTTGATAGCGCGAGCGTTTATTATCGCAATACGTTGTCATCGTAAAACAAAATAATGATTAACAATATACCTAATTTTATGTACTAAATATAGATTGATAATTATTATTCCATCATCATTTTGCAGCTACAGTCAGTCGTTGTTTTTTTTGTCAATTTTTCGACAGATTTTCTATGATTTTGAAAAATCTATCTATAATACCACTTGGAAGTGATTTCGGATCTATGGAGTTACTGATTGAAACTTTTGGACAAGTATATCTATGCAAAAAAGTGTTTCTAGAAAAGAAAAAAAAATAAACACCATTATAAAATCATAATTCATAAGCTTCTTCGCTCTGCTCATAATCTAAAACACATTATAGAGAATAAATCATTATTGAAACTTTCTAATTTTCAGATATTGATCAAAATTTAACCGTTTGCTAAAAATAAAATTACGGAAAATACGAGTAAAATTCTCTAAAAATCAAAGAGTTTGGAAAATGCTAAAAAACGTAAAAGTAAATTCGAAATTTAGATTTTAAATAGATGCGAAGAAGCTAGTGTTATTTTCATTATTTTTTTCTGTATATACTTTTTCTTATAGAAATAGTTCTCCTAAAGTCTCGACCAGCAACTTTTTGAAACTTTTTGCCTCTAATTGGTACTTAAAGAGGTCATTTTTTGAATTTCTCAATTCTTTAATTTTTTTTTTTTAGAAAAACTATCAAAATTTGACAAAAAAAGATTCGAAAACCATCAAGTTTTAATCCAAACTTTATGAAAATTTAAGCATAGATAGATAATAATATGAGAAGTATTTTGACGGAAGAAAGTTTTGAAAAATATAAAAAAAAAATTTGGGCATTTTTTGTTTTTATTTTAACCGAAATAATTTTTAGTTCAATTATTAAGTTCAATAATTATTAATGTGTATTTGTTGAAGCTCCTCTCGGAATCGTTTTAATGAAGAAATTATTTATCGTTTCTTTAAAATTCAACACGCCTCCAAGAGTATCGCACGGCGAACACCCCAAGGTGCGGTGTACACAATTTTTTCAATTTTTCAATACACGAAACGAATTTCGTTTTCGGAAATCATATTATTTTTGGATTCCGGGTGAAAAAATTGTTTTTCGCGCATTACAATCCGAACCTCAAATCAATTGTACACACTGCGGGACACGAACACAATGTTATTCTGGAGCTTCGGGGCACTCGCCTCCCCCACCCCCAACCCCCCGCAAAATATGCGTACGTGTAAGAGACGTAACATACGCCGCCGGGGCCACCACCTAGGCCGCCGCTGCCGTCGGCGTGACGCGCGAACCGGGCAACGACGGCGGCGACGACGACGGCGCGCCGTGCGTTCTCGCAGCCGCCGCCGCCGCCGCCGTGATAATCGCGTCCGATTCCGTTCCGAGAGCCGCTCGATTGCCGCACACACACACACACATTTGCGTCGCTCGCGCACGTCCCTCTCTCGCCCTCGCCCCTACCGCAACCGCCCCCGCCACGACCACAGCCGCCCACACGGGGGCCCATCGCCCCCCCCACCGACGACTACTGCGTTCGGTCCCCACCGTCGCCGCCGACGCACTGCTCAGCTGCGAGCGTTTGCCGCCCGTCCGTCCGCCGCCGCCGCCGCCGCCGCCCGGCCACCACCCGCGCGAGCACCGACGTCGCCCGCGGCCGACGCACGACGACGACGACGACGACGACGACGACGCGCGACGCCGCCGCCGCCGCCAAATCCGACGGCTCCGACGACGCGGTAGCGCCGAATAACAATAATAACATCTCGGCCGTTTGCGAGTGTGCGTGTGCGTGGTGCGCTGCTGCGACGATTATCCGCGAGACATACGACTAATAATTACCAATAATAATAATAATATAGCCGCGCGACGACTGTAATATTATTTTTTTGTTATTGTTTTTTTTTTTTTTATCATCAACGGCTATAATAATAATATTATAATATTATTAACGGCTACGCCCGGTCGTCGTCCGTCGTGTCCGTGGCCAGCAGTCGAGCGTTTCGCGCTTCCGGGTTTTTCCGCAGTCGCGCGTGACGACGGTGCGTGGCGCGAAGACGACAGCCGCGCCGGATCACAGTCGTGCGGTTTTTAGTACGCGGGCGGACGTCTGCACGTGCGGCACAGCGCGAGTGACCGGACGACACACATGCGCTGGTGGTAATGGGCAAGAAGGGCAAGAAGACCAGATGGCGGGAGCTGCCCATCACGCTAGGTGAGTAACGACGCCCCGTTCGCCGTCGCCCCTGGCGCGCGCCCGAGCCCGCGGCGCGTTACCAGATGGTAAGCGCCCCAGGGCCCGCATCGCGTCCGCGGACCCTGGCCCCGAGGGCGAAAAAAAGCGAGTTTTCGTCGCCGGTCTCGGGTTAGTCGGGGGTTGTACGGTTCAGTCCCGGTTAAGGAATTATATTTAAGTCCTCGTTCAGCCCGATGACGGGCCCAATTGTGTCCCATGAAATTTGACCAGATTTTTTTTTTTTTTTTTAAGTACGCTATATATTTTAATCTTCAGCGTGAAATTAATATCAGATTTTTGTCTCAATCGATGCATCAGAAAATAATATATCTATTTCTGTACATTATATTCTATTACGAAACTCAGTTGAGTAAATTTACAAAATATTTATGATGAGAAAGAATTAAGAAAATTACAAACAAATTAAACACTGGATAGAAATAATCATAATTAATTTACTCTGACATTCTTAAATCGGTAAAATAGGAAGAAACATATTATAGTTTTTTTTTTTTTTTTGCGTTTTCTCAAATAGGTTATATTTATCTGACTGAATTAACTGTACATTTGGGTTATGGTATTCAGCTGTAATTCGTCCGAAAAATTCCGACTCGAATCGAGGGCGTTTCTCGTGACGGCCCGTCCAGGACCGGGCCCATGGCCTGTCGTCGGATAAACTTTTTCCGTCATTGAAAACAGCGTTTGAAAATCTATTAAATAGAAATTAATTTACTCACATTGAAGGACTTGGTGTGTAACTCCAATTTTGAAATTTTTCACTATGAGTAAAAATCATTTTTTTCAACAACAGCATTTAAAAAAATCGTAATAATAATGTTTTTTTACATATTTAGTTTTATTTATGGAGCCCAAAAATAATTAAAACATTATGTTTTTTATTTCCTATTACGTTTTAATAATTATTATCAAAGTCGAGTGATGACGGAGTTATTTTTTTTCAAACCCCAAAATATAATCAATAATAAAATATTATATTATTAATATATTGCAAACATTATACCTACTATCGGATTTAACTGGTTGTTTAACCGAATTTAGGTAATTTTATGAGAAAGCGATTTCTCGAAAAAAAAGTTGGTTTTTCTTGTTGTTCTACCCAGTCTTTTAATTTCACTATTGGTGGTAATGCGTATTTAATTGACGGGGGGGAGGTCGTGTATAAGTATAGTAATCTTTTATAACGATATTCAAGCGAATAGAAAAAAAATCGGTCTTCGTAATGATAATATATTAATGTAACCTACGAGGGATATATGTGAATAATATCGCATAATATATGAACCTGTGCAGATTAAAAAAATTTGTATCACAAAATGCTCTATTAAAATAAATAAAATATTTTATTATTTTTTTCTTATTTTGACGAGCTCGTCCAAAAAGCATATTTATACATTAATATTTTAATAAAAAAAAAAACAACAAACGTGTAATATCGGCCGAACTATGTAATATTTTTAATGTTAACGAAATATGCAATTTACGTTGTCTACGGTTTTATAAAATACAAATTCGGTCTTTCGATCGACCCGTCGGCTCCGATTGAGTCCGTTATTCGTGTCACCGATATTTTCTGTTCGCCTCGTCGAGTATTCGAGAAAATTTATTTAATTGCCACATCCCACAGCATATACACCGTGCAAAGACTTCAAAATATCACGAGACCTGTAAAATTAATAAAATACATGTGCTCTTGTGCGTGCATGTGTTTGTAGTATTAAAACAAGATTAACCGCAAACCATTTCGGCCAATTCTTCTCATTTTACCGATTAAAAATTCACCTCTTTCGCGAGTCGTTCGCGAGAAATAGAGCACCTGCCTACACGGGTAGGTATAATAACGTTTCGATTTACACGACAAAGTAATATTTATTTTAATAATTAAATCGTTCGTATATTTATTGCTTCACCGTGAAGTTTTATAAGGGGTGCTTGTTGTGTGACACAAACGCACGATGTACCTTTATGAAACATATTTATATTTACTCTGTATTATTATCGTTTTCAATTATTAAACATCATTATTATACCGACCGCCATGTTACGTACTCATTTTTTTAGTTTTTTTTTCATCGGTTTTATAACATTAATGCTTCGCATTGCGTGTCCTCCTTGACGCAGTACTGTCGCGTATTACTAAGATATCCTTCGGCGCAGGGGAAAAATGGGGTGGAAAGTCTTCGCGAATGCCGTAAATAATAATTTGTTTGTGTGCTGCACGAGTGTGGCGATTTCTTCTGTCCTCGAACCGGCTACGGAGTCGGTGCGCGCGTGGAAGAAATCGCACGACCACATATCATGCCGGCCGGCCGGCTTGTCCTCACTCGCGTCGTTACTAAACCCCGACCCAGCTGTTACCAGTTAGGTTAGATTCCATGCCTTAACTCCGCTCTGATTTCCCTAACCGATTACGGGCACGCTGTAATTCGATTTACTAAGAGAACGCGTTTTTAACATTTTTTTTTTTTTTTAATACAGCTTCGGTTAATTGTTATTATTTTTATCATCGATTCGTTATTATAAATGCGAACAATGGATTTCGAACAAAATTATAATAATAATAATATTAAATGTACGTTGAATTAAATTCAAATAAAATAAAATTCAATCGTTTTGAATTTACATCAATGTCATTACCGAGTCACTATTAATTTTCGGACAATATTTCGCTGCTTCTACTCTGTATAGACGTCGTTCCAATGTCCGTTCTATATTAGTTATTCAAAGTCTTTTTTTTTTAATCATTTGTAACATTTATTTTTCGTAGGTGCCTAGTTATACATTTTAACCGTATATAAAACAAAAATAATTATCACATAAACTATTTTTATTAACTGCGGGCGTTAAAATTAAAATAGACATTATTCACGAATCGTATCGTATAATAATTTGTAATTGTTGAAAAACAATTGTTGTAATTTCATCCTTTAAAAATATTTTCGCGGTACTCATAATATTCCGAGTACACGCGACACACTAGGATGTCGCGGAACTCCGGTTGAAAATCATCGTTTCATGTATAACTACTATTGATTTCGGTCGAATTCGGATTCAACGGCCACTTGATTCGCTATTATAACTAACTGTTATCGCATGGCGTAACAATGTGCTTCAAACGGGTTAGGGAACGGATTAAAAGCACGGACACCAGTGCCCGGTTAGAGTTCGGAAACACTCGTCGACTTCACATCGCGTGTCTGCGAGCAATTTCGGCTTCCCTCTTGATTGCATAACGTTTTCCTCCTCCTCCTCCTCCTCCTAGAACCGGATGCGTGGCGTGTTTGTAAATATTGCCTATCGTAGGTATTCCCATTTTTGTAAAAATTCAAATTGTCTCCTCCGTTCAGGATATAGATTAGGCGACACTTAACGTTTTTATGAAACAAACAAATATCATAGATAATACAATTATTCGTTTCATACATGATAAACCTTAATCGCCTAATAATGCGTATAACGTATATATGTAGGGGACCATTAAACTTGTTCGCCCCTCTTTTTGGCCGTAAAAATGCAAAACTTTTGATTTTTTTTTTTATATGTTTAAATTACTCTAAAAATTATGTTTTTCATAACTTCTTTTTATCACGTCACTTTATCATTAAATAGAATGTTTTGTAGAGAACCAAATTTTTTTTTCAAACGGTAACATTCTTTTATTTAGGTGATTTCCCATAAAATTTTGATACATTTAAGTTAAAACTTTAACTAGTAGTTTTCGAATTATTCTGTTTTCAAGTTAATAGTCTCTAGATAATATGTACATTGCTATTTTTACGATTGCAATTTATTGTGCAATATCGGCGGTACCTTATAACGAATTATCCTCAATATTTAAATAAGAATAATTCAATAACTGTTCATTCTAATTTTGATTTGAGTACATCAAAATTCACAGAAAAACTACTAGAATAAAAATCAGCAGTGAAAAGGGAGGGGGGTTGCCATTTGAGAAAAAGTTAGTATTTCCACAGGAACTTCCTGAAAGTGATGATAAAAAAGCTACATGGAAAACATCATTTTACATAGTAACTTAAACGTTTCAACAAAAAAATCAAATTTTTGAATTTTTATGACTATAAAAAAGGGATGAGTATGCCACCCTGTAAACATATATATATATATATATACTTTTCGAAATTTATCGATAGAATTGTTGGTGAGTATTGAAAATTTTGTGAACATTATCTTATTTTTTTTACAAATCATGTAATTTAAGGAGTAAAAAGATGATGATAAATCACAGTTTGTCATGATAATTTCAGCATAATATTCGTATTAAATGAGTATATTACCTCGAGGTTAACCATTCGAGTAACTCACACGAAATGAACATATTTCTTTTAGTCAAAGTTTTATACGATTTTTTTTTCGCTCATCTGTATAGAATATAATATAAATATCTAACTTTATTAAATTTAAGGCCGACGCCCTGTCGACCTTATAATAGTAATATCATGTCGTCCACGGTTTGATCGACCTGACTCACATTTTGCTGCTCACGTTTTTATACACTATACGAAAGTCGTCCGCGCGCACGCGTTATTTGTGTAATGTGTATAACAACTCGTTTGCGCACGTGTTATTACTGTAGTAAAGTAGGCTGAACAGACTGGGTTTCGAGGCGAAAATATTATTCTTATTATGTTAAAATCAGAGAAACAGACAATGTCTCAATTATATTATGAAAATGGATTACTACGGATGGAGACCGGTATAGCTATTAGATTTGCATAATACTTATACAAATCTTATTATTATTATTATTAAAAAATATAGTATTTTTTCGGGTGGCAAAACCAACGGTAAAGCACAAAAAAAAAAAAATAATAATGATAATATTGCCGTTTACCTTAGACGAAATTATTGTTATTTTTGTACTACTCTCATAATAAACTACACAATTACTTTGCATACGCCGAAACCAACAGTGCAGGTAGTGAACGGTATTTAGCTGAGATAATGGAAATAAATATGATTTAGATATAGAGACGATATTATTTATATATATAAAAAAAAAAAATAGTACGTTAAGATAAATGAAAAGATTAATTTATTTTCCTGTTAGAATATTTTATACGCGATCGAGTGGTTCTTACTGACACATTTAGCGCACGAACCTGTATTGCTTTATGAACGGAAAGTTTCGATACGAGTGCAAACTAGTTGTGAGTCGTGTACACTCTGTACACGAGTGTAACGTATGTACTAACTGATATTGAGAATTATTCGTATACAACGGATAAATGGAGAACACTCTATTACCTGAATTGAAAAATATTTTAACGCACTATTATGTTTTATATGCTGTTTATAATCAATATAATGAGCATTGTTATTAGCTAACAGTAGAGTTGCAAAAAGTCTTAAACATGTCTTCAAATGTTTTAAACTAGTGTTTTTTTTTTTTTTTTTTTTATTATTATTATGTTTTATTTCGGATTTTTTTTTAAATAATAAAACATTTCATCTTATGTAAGTAATTATTCGTAATCTCCGACAAAAAATAACAAAAGTACTTGCCCTGTGGTAAGAGAAGGATTATTTAAAAAAACATTAAAAAAGAAACCGTTAAAAACACTATTGTAAACTTGTTAAAAAAAAAAAATAGTCGAAAAAAAAATAATCGTTTTTAAAACTTTTTTTTTAATAATCTATTTTTTTTCACCCCTGACTAACAGTAGTTCAATAGCCACATTGATTGTTTGTGAAGTCAAAATTTTAAATTCTTAAACATATTATTTATGTGGGTTTCCTAGACAGCCGTTATGTGACAGAAATAATATTCGTTTTCAAGGCTTAGCAACGATATCATCACGAAGCCATCGCACACGTTAAAAAAAACGCATGACCGAAGATCCGTATAAATGGCTATAACCTGATTGAGTATAAAATACAATTTTTATGACACGATTGAATATAATATCAGAGGACAAAAATTACAATAGAAAAATACAAAACCAATCACAACAGTGTCGCCATTATCATTCTGACAGAACCCAGTTGAGCATAAAACCACTTTTAAAGACACACTCGAGTACATATAAATATATATACATATATATATATATATAATGCTTGATTCGACGTTTAGGAATAGATTCTAACAAAAGTAAAAATTCTAATAGAGTTAAAGTCAAATTTTTTGATTAAAATACATTAATACACTTTCAGTACGATTTAACCGTGTGAATACCGCGATTCTTCGGTTCTTTTTTTCGATTTTATCTCAAAATTTGAGATTTAATTATTAATTTTCTCCGATGAATTTTGTACTTGATTATTTCGTTTTAAAGCTATTTCAATTACACTACATTTATCTCGTTTAGAGAATATATTAAAACATGGCAAATTTTGGTGCAAATTTAATTTATATTTGTTTAAATATACCAAGGCAACATCTTTTCCTTTTTGCGACGTAATTATTTGGTTAAATTCATATCCCAATTAAAAGAGAAAAAAAATGCGTTTTTACTTTTATAAAAATGTTTAAATGCGTTTATAAGGGTCAGTGTCACTACTAACATCGTGATTATTTCAACGGAGCTTTTATTTCGGGACCAATTTTTATACATTAATTACATTCGTCAACACAATAACACTGTGTACGTTAGGCATACGTGTGTACCTGAGTAAATACTAAATACCTTGTTTGTAGTCTAATTAATGTTCGAAATTCCAGTTTAAATGGTCGTGCAACGTTGCTTAAAATGTTCTCTGTGCTCAGTCGTGTTTTACCAGTATTAGCTCAAGTTATTATCTCAGTAAGTTGAGAGATAAGATAAGACAAACATTTCATTCCGCATCGAATTTTTATTAATATATTATTAAAATAACATGTGCCCGATGAAAATGCATTCGAAAAAAATATAATTAATAGTAAATATAAACGGAGCTAAAGGATCAATAAAGTCTGCTGTACAGATTAAACAAAATAAGCATTTTATTTCGGTTGAACCACTGATTTCTTATCAAAATTTAAAACTATACATATTCTTTTCCGCTAGATTTCAAATAACAATAAATTACTGTAAAATAATAATATGTAGAAACTAGGGAAAACGGAAATAATCACTTACCGAAGTAACTCAGTCGTCAGTGGCATTCTGTTATTTCGTGTTACTCCCCCATCAGACCGCCGCCGCCGTAACCTCCAAACCCCACCACGTGTATCCATATTACAATAATTGTAATCTTTCCGTTGTATGTTACACACGTTTAGTCGTCTCTTCACGTGTGGTCCTTGGAGACTGTGAACGATGTCTTAAAGATAACCCGAATTTACGATAACCCAGTGGCATCGTATTCGTCGGGCCATGTTATTTCGAGATGTCGGGACGCATAAAACGAGCCTTGGATTTGTTGCAGTGCTCGAATTAAAAAAATATGTTTTTCGTTCAACGTCATACAATTATTGTTTAAACGTTATTAATTTTATCGAGGTCGACAACATAAGAAATTTACTGTAGTAACTGCATTTAATACGTTTTACGTTATTACCATAGAATTTTCCTATAATTTTTACAGTCTGTTTTACGTGCAAGGACTGGTACCTTTTAGTTTTTACGGTTCTGGTTTCCTTTTTTTTTTCTTTTTAAAGGTTCCTGTTCTCATTTTTTTTTTTTTTTTTTAGAGGTACTTGGATTCCAGAACCGGTTCGTGAAAATTACAAATTATTATAAAAAGTATAGTTTTAAAAAATAAGAATAGAATTAATAATTTTAAAAAAACAGTTTTAAAGATTTTTTTTTTTGTTTCATAATTTTAAGAATAAAAACAAAACAAGTAATGTTTGTAAAGTCCGATATTTTTCAAAAAAATTCTGGTTTGGTTTTCGGATATTTGAAAAACTAAAAATTTGATTGGGGTTCGGTCCCGGTTTCAGTACCTGATTGTGTGTTATGTAAAATAATAATTTTGAAACACCAAATAGTAAAAGAGAGTTTGACGATCGTTTTCGTATTTGAGTAGATAACGATTTAAAACGAGATAATAATATTATATAGATAAAACAAATAAAAATTTAATTTTGGAAATATTTCAGAGTGTCGGTGAGAATGTTTTCGCAAAAATAAAAAGGTTTTTTTTTCGGTATTGTTTCGTGTTGATGAATTTTGTACCTACCTATTCACTACGGAAAATAATATAATATTATTTTCTAGTATAGGCTACGCCACCGCAGCAGGACTGCCGCGAGTTTATCCGCGGTTCTCGTAGTCGGCGCGGCTGGCACAAAGAAAATTATAATTGAAAAACAGAATAAGTCTGACGCGTTTTTATTGTTTGATAATGTATCGTTATTGTTATTAATGTTCTACTGTTATTGTTGGTTATTATTATTACTACCACTACGCGTGCGCCTGTCCGTCCGTCGTTGTGTATTGACCCGGCCATTATACGATGCCGCGTGCATAATAATGCACCCACGTCGCGTTCCGTCGTGTCGTACGGTAGCAAAAGCACGTGGTATTTTTTTTATTTTTTTTTTCCGTTCCCGACTTCATTCTCAATAGAGTCAATTGTCTTTTATCAGTACACTCACGTCTATATGTATATATTTTTTCGAAATAATGGTAATAAAGAAAAACCAAATGACTATATAAATACCTAACGATTATTATAACGGGTGTTTAAATATTATAATTTTTATTCTCTTCAAACTTTTTCTCAAATTAGCCGTTATATTCCGTAAATCGTCTAATTAACGTCGTTCGACCTGTCTACTGTGTCTAAGAGACTGGTTCCGAGTGTTCGTGGAAAAAAATTAAAACTCGGAAATTCATTTCGAGTACCGTTTTGTCTCGAACGCATCTCACTTTAAACAAGACCCATTACATATTACAGCGTTTCTCAATATTTTTTTTTTACTTCCCGCCCCGTTTAGGTGTTCAAAAATCTCCACCGCCTCCCTTCAATTACTTCTTTTTTTTTAAATCGACAAAATTTGTATTTTTATTTTTGATATTACTGGTTATGTAGATTATTTTGAGTAAATTGAACCCATTATTTATTTTATTGTGAACATGTATTTTCTACCTAAATTCTAACATAATTTTACAAATAAAGTATTTTTTTATTTTTACTGTGTATTGTACAACAGCTTGTTCCCCATAGTAAACATGATCCAATGCATTAGGAAAATCATTTAGAACATCAATTAATATCTGTTCATTTAAGGCTATGCTGTACATGTTATATTTTACATTAAATAAAAACATTTTCATCCCTGTGCAAGCTACAGTTTTTGTTTTTAACCTATAAGTTAACCTTTGACTAAGAAACAACGTGGGAATAATTTTTAAAATTATCGTATCGGGGAGCGAGGCAGCCGTGAAGTATTCAAGTAAAATTTGGCACAGAAATTTGACTTTAGTTGCACTTATGGCAAACACTTAAAAATTTTAAATAATACCTAATAATAGCTGTATTATTATAATTTATTACTTTATTATGACTGTAGTATAACTTATATAACATTGTATCGACTGTTTTCGATTTTCACGTCTCTGCGTGTGACTAATATTCTGTTTTCGACTAAATAGTTGTGCGCTAAAATTATCATAAGAAATTCAAATTACGCTTTACGACAAACCCCCCCCCGCCGCCACAGCAGTTCATATTCTTAACGCTTATAAACGTACTAACACGTCTTACGACGACGCGACGCGCGACGCACCAATATATTATTATGTGTTGTGGCTCAATTAATGCTTTTGTGAGTTGTGACTAACAAATCGCTTTTATTTAAAAAAATATATATATATATATATACTAACCGCTTATATTTAACACTATAACAATTACGGCCGTCGTAATAGGTGCGCACTAATATAATTGCAGCTAACAACGACAGTGAAATTAGTGTGTTTTATAATATGTTTTTTTTTTTTTTTTTTTAATTCTTGAGGGAAGAAAATGAATTCGACTCGAGTTCCATTTTCCATTTTTTCTTTTTTTTTTTTCATAGTTATATTTGTGCATAAAAATGTATTTTTCCATAAATGTATTCACTTAATAATAATGATTTTCCGTTACTGTTGTAATTTTCACGTACCAACAGCATATTTTAGTTTAAACGCTATCAAATATTATGGTTATTATGCATGATTGCGCATATTTTTAGAACGCCAAGAGCATAAATTTGCATATTTCGAACATTTCGGTGTATATTTTACAGCATTTATTGCACACATATTATTTCAATGAAAATTTAACAGTTCTTTAGCAATTGATTATAAATGTATAACCCCAGTTATGAATGCGTGTGAATTATTATGACGCGTTTTTTTTTTTTTTTTTTGCACTTACTGATATCGTTTTTGCATAGGTACACATTGTCTCGTATACAGGGTGCTGCGCGAAGTTAATAAATCGCCATGAACATTCGTGCAGTAGAAATAGAGACAAACCAAACTACCCTCGTATAAGCGTGTATTTTTACCAAGTCTCGGACCGTTATTATCGCTGCGTGATATGCGCGCACGCGGGGTATAATATATTTTCGACATGCTCTTGGGAAATTTTACTCGGAGATACGACATAATTAATATACAGCTGTGTTCAGAATCCAGAAATAAATGTTCACCTTTATTTATTCTCTTTGTGTTCATTGCATAATCGTACTTCTCGGTCGAGGGACACCTTATTACTACCCCTAAAATATTTTTGAAGTGGCGGATATTATCGTTCTGCAACCCCCAAAAATACTATAATCTAAACAATCATTATCACTTTTTTCACTTCTGAGTATACAATTTTTTGGTTACGAAAATAACGGTGAAAATTAAAGAAAACGATATTTTAAAATTGTAAATTACCTAGGTAATAATTAGTAGTAATTTGATTTCTTATTACTATTATAATTACTAAATTAAATGTAAGTTCTTTACGTTTTATTGATAGTTTGAGAACTGAATCTATTAAAAATCTAGTGAGACTTCAAGTAGGTGCTAGGTGCAAATTTTTTTGAGAGGAGGGATTGTTAAGCATATGTTACAGAATCAAATTTTTCTACCCCTAAATATAACTCTCTAGTGACGTCAATGTTCTCGGTGCTATTAATTTCACCGCTATTAACGCAATGAATACATTCAAAATGTGTATAGATATTTTTTATGTTTTATTCAACAAGGCTAGAAGATAATATCTCGGTGTTAAGTACTTCATTGTAAAAATGATATTATGCCGTGTTGATACAATAATATAAAAATCGTAACGACAGAGATTGACTCGTATTTTTTATTTACGGTTGTATATTTTTTATTCCGAAGATGGGAATATAATTCCACGGCAAGGAAAATGCTCTCCTCCGAGATAAGCCTGGATTCAACACTCATCGCGGCTATTGCACGTTTTTCAACGCGATATCGATCATTAAATGCCACTCTTGTCCTAAATACAACAATCGATACCGACTTCACGGTTATATATCAGCAGTATTTATTTCAACCCTTATGCTCTAGGGAAATATCAAACATTTTCGGGGGTGACCTGTAATGTATAGAACATGCATTGGCGCAACTTAGAAAATTATTTGATTTTATTTGATTGATTTAGCTCCCCAAAAAGGCATTAACCTTATGTAATTCTCAAAAATTCTGAGTAATTTAGCCCCCTCTTATTGGGCCTATGATAACATGTATAGTTATTTTCCGGATAAGTAAACATTTTTCTACCCCCTGAAATAAACACTATATATTAGAGATATTTGGTAATAAATAAATAGATAATATTAGTATAATATGAAACAAACATTGTAAAATAATTTTAAAGTCATATTATTTTGTATAAGACAACATTAGGTGAAAAATGTACAAAACAATATCGGTAATGAATAAAATACCATTAATTATGCATTGTTAAATATCCATAATCGAGTTTCGACAAATGAAAATCGTCTTTTTGTGCAATTATTCCATTATTTTTTGATTTTATGGCACTGCAATTCAATGGAACGCACACGTATTGACTCGAAATCATTTTAATACATTGACACGAATGCGAAAAATCGAATAGGACGTGATTAAAACGCGTAAAACAACGAATTAAATACAAAACGAAATGATTTATGGTAGGTCGAAGATTCTCGGCCCGAGAGGAGGGAAACGTTTAGAACTCGATATATAATTACCCGTCGATAAATTCGACAGGCATTTATTTATTACTTACTCACGCCGCCGTAATATCCAAATTTCTTACAATCAACCTTTTTTTTTTTTTTAGTGTAACATGCAGTCGATTATCGACCACATGACACGGAAGTCTTAATATTAATGTTGTATGGGGTTCGTACAGACTGGGAATAAGAACAGGCCTCGTGTTGGATCGATTTTATTACATGCTGCATACGGTGTGTGTGTGTGTGTGTGTGTGTGTGTGTGTGCGGGGGGGGGGTTCACGCTTCGCCGATGACCGATGAACGCGATCGTTTAACGAGCGGGTACAAAGGTCAAAGAAGCCTTTCGAACGGAATTTGTTTTTCCCCACCCCATGTCATTCTGGTGTTATGCTTTTTTTTTTATCGATCTCAGTATTATTATTATTATTATTATTATTTTAATAAACGCGCGAATAACACGTGTTTAAGGACGTGCGTCAATCCTAAATTCACGCGGATGTTTTCGATCGTGATCAACCCTTATTCGATTTTTCGTCCCCTTACCTTACTCCGCCCCACAGTTTACTTCCGGCATCCACTTCCGCCGCGTAATACAGCTTAAAACGTATATCAACGCAGTCCCACGCGTTTTCCCGCGACGACGTCTTTTCACAACGATTTATTGCCGTCGCTGGTTTTTAACTCGGTTTTAAAATCGAAGTTTTTATAATATTATATATATTTATACGATATTAATCGAACGTGATAAGAGTAGTAAACACATCATCAAGTACGGGAGTGCGAGTTCTTTGCAAGGCCGTAAACAGAAAACAAATTTGGGGGGTCCAAAAAAATAACTTTTTTTTTTTTTTACTCGTTAAATTTTATATTTTTATCAAGTTGTCAATTTTTCAAAATTTAGGGGTGAACCTCCCAGTAGTGGCATTGGTTCTGTAGAGAGCGTGAGATCAAACTGATTCATTTTCCCGTGGTTTATCGTGTGTGCGTGTCAAAATTATTGATGTTAAATTTGAGAAATTTAATTTTTGAGAAAGTTCTGAATCGTAGATATTATAAAAATTCCATATACTTATATGTATTTTATTTTTAAATATAGTATAAATGTATCTTTTAGTATTGGTAATTGGACACTGGTAAAATTAAATTCAAATATCTTAAAATTTAAAATTATTTTTTATTAGTTTGATTCAATTCTATATGTTATATACTCTTTAAGAATCTTTATAAATTTGATCTCAATGCTCAATACAGCACACAGATATAAATGTATATTTTATTTTATGAAACCTTTTCACGAAATTTCTAAAATGAAGTTCTCCAATTACAAAACTAGTCAAAATACAATTTAATCCTAAGCGTGTTATAATCTGTGGCAGCTTTGGCCCGCGAAAAAATTCAGTTACACCATATATTATCTACTTCTACCGGTGCCACAGAGAAGAACGAAATATCTCTTCTCTGGTGTCGTGTTTCGCGTACACTTTTGTTCGGAGGTGATATTTAATTTTTTTTCTCGGTTTATTAATAATCACATCCTTTGTGAACGTGATTTTCGGATTTTTGGACGACGAGAGATGTTTAGAGTAAAACTATCCCACGCACGGGGTAGTTCTACGTTTTATGTGCCGAAGTACTATTCATTATATTATCATCAGTACTCGCCTGCGAATTTGAAATAACGAATGTACGCGTGAGCCTCTCCAATGGGGCCAAGCCCTCCCCCCTCCTGGACGCACGCCCTTGGGTCGATGTTAATATATTTTATAATATATAATAACGAAATACAATTTAATCGCATATTTTCTATTTGTCGCTGTTTATATTTTAATTAATATAACGAAATGTCATACGTGTTGGACGGACGTCTTGCGTGGGAAACAAACCGGTATAATAAAGTCACTATAATATCGTTGTTATTACTAATAATAATTAATATGAGAAAAAATAAAAGAAACGTTTTTTGTCGTTAAGTGGACCGTATACAGAACCAACAATCGTTAATAATAATTATTTTATTTCCGATTCAATACACACTGCACCGCGTGTGTACACCGACTACGTATAATATATTATTATAATCACTGTCGTCGTATTTTGCTATGTACATAAATACGTTATCGTTATAATTTGTAAATTAGCAATTAGCAGTGTACGGTACGACATTATATTAATTTATAATGTGCGGGTGCCCGGGTACGTGCGTGCTGCTTCAGGTACGGTAAAAATTTAATTTCAATTATTATTCTATACTATACTAACACGACACTGTAACGCAAAGTATACACGTAGAAGTATTATTATTATTATTATTATTATTATTTGTATAATATTAATATTGCCAGCGGTTTAATTATAGCAAAGACCGTTCCGAATAGTAATTTATATTATATGAATGTAATTATTGTTTTTTAATTATGCGATTATGTATTGGCGTTCGATAAAAATAAATATCGTTCATTATATTATTATTATTATTATTATTATATTATTCGTTCGCACCGTTCTGTCGTAATAAGGGCGATCGACCAGTTTCCAACGACCCTGCAGTGTTTTGCTCGAATTTGAATTAAAAACATGTATATATAATTCAAAATGCAAAGACTGGAAAATAGGTAACGAAAAAGTGACGGCTGAATTTAACGCAGGATACTCTTTTTCACCATTATTAAATGCTACACTCGACTTTAAACGTTTAAATTAGCTCTTATCTAAGTAATTTCTGGTAGAAAAGAAGAATTTGATTAACGAAATTCGAAAAAAAAAATTCTCGTCGTAATATCAAGTTATTATTGTAGCGGTTGACATTAAAAAAAAAAATATTTCTAAGAAAAAACAAATCGTGAGGATAAAACGCGTTTCCTTCGCGTAGAAATACATATTTTTATTAGTGTTTTTTATCGCACATAAAAAAATTTCAAATTTATTTAATACACAGAATTCTAATGTGGGTTATAATGCTTAATCGATCGCTCTGTATTTTTGCCCCCTCTCAATTTATGTTAATAATCTTTTTTTTTTGTTTGCTCTTTAATATAAAACAAAGAATTTATACATTTATTTTGGTAGTTTTTATTAAAGATTTGTTATGTAAATTATCATAATGGTTTGATTAAAAAAAAAAAAATCTTTTGTTACTTTGTCACACCTCATCATAATCAAATAAAACATCATACGGTTAATAATGATAACCGCATTAAATAGCCACAAAAATAAACCAGTTGACATTAATTATTAATTACTGGACCCTGAACTCGTGATATGAAAAATAATAATTACAAAAACTAATGAGACTGTAAGTTCTGTCGAAACGATCTTTGCATTTTATTTTTATTTCTTTTCGCGATTGTTAATAGTAAGCAAATTCAGGGTTGCGCGTGAATACCGACGTAGAAGAAAAGTTCATAAGGGTTGGTGAATTATTTTTAAGCGTTTTCTCCAGACAATCTACCCTCTTATACCCAGGAATTATATCAATGTTGTTACGCAAAATGACGTATTTTCTAACAAACACGTGTGTTCATCTCGTTTTCGCGGACCCAAACGAACGCAGTACGACTTTAACTCTGTAGTGTTGTGTAATGAATGAAAAAAATAAAAATAAAAATATAACGAATTTGCACCTCGTCTGAATTGCTCGAGTACGTTTTCGTGTCGTCATAGCGTTACACCGAAAACAAATATTTAAATATTCTAATGTCACGGGAAAAATAAATTAGTTGAAACTCGTTCGGAAACGAGATGTTAATTAGGCATCATAATGCAACGTTACGTTTTTAAAATGTAATTATTGTGACGTTGACGTAGGTACGCGACGACGACAACGAGACTATCAAGGACGTACCAAAGTGCACATTTTTTGAGGGGATGGAGTGGTTTTAAAAATACAAAATTCAAAAATCAATCGTAAATGTTTTTAAAAAAAAAAATTAAACAATGTGGTAAAACTGTTTTTGGAGGGGATTGGATCTACGCCCCTCTTCCCTCTACAAAACTAAGTACGGCCTTGAGGGTGATTTTTTGAGCGTGAATAAAAATTCACGTAACATGCGTTATATAATATTGTTTGAAATTCCGTCACCAAAGTTTTTTTTTGGCGAACAGCGCCGTTAAATTATATTATATTATTATTATTTTTTATTGCCGAGCGCATTTCAACGAGTGGACTGACAACGATGGCAGGCGGTGACGTTTCCCGCTTGGAACGTCGTGACGGTTTTCTCCTTCTGCAGGAACAGTGTTTCGCCTAAACCCGGGCCGCCGAGAGATCGTACTTAATTAAAAAAAAATGGAAACTATCAAAAACACATTGCATTGTATATCGTCAATTATTAGTTGTCAAAACACTACAGATTAACATCCGTAATGCACTGCGATTATTTTAGCTTCTTCAATTAACGCGTGTCTGATTTAGATGCTCAGCATAAACAACTTCTTCCGTTCATTTTTCCTCATTAATATTAATCTTCAATAGCAATACCTATAGTAAAATATTAGAGATAGGATTATATTCGCATTTTGTATCGCTTCTTTAATCCTGTACAATTCTTAGTTAAAAATTCCTTTCACGCTTCCTTGATTTGGAATACATAAATTTAATTTTGAATTTTTCTGTTTTTATGAGTATTTTGAGTAATTTTTTTTATATATTTAGATATTTTTCATACTACAGGTAATTTTGTGTAAAATATAGGGCATTTTGATAAAATTTTAGTTTTTTAAGAAAATTTTCAAAATAATTGTATTTAAGGGTTAATATTGTAATTAGATGTACAGTTTGCGTGTCACATATAACAAGTGCTTTTACATTAGGCGTACGGTGAAATACATGTTTATATTACCATGCTTATATAAATAAACTCTAACATTTTTAATTATTGCTATACATTTCTACTAATAATAATTCAACTTACATTTTTTAACTTAATTGAAATGTATATCAGTATATGAACATCATATACTACACATTTTTTTAATACTCTGATATCACTTATATTAATGAGAAATGTTTAATTTATTTTTTCTATAGTTTTTAGGTTTTTTTACAATTTTCGGTACGTTTAATAATTTTATTTTGTTTTTTTGATCTTTTTGGTACTTTTTTGTTTCATCAACGTTTGTATCTCTAGTCAATATAGCCGATATTAGTTTATTTACTTTTTAATATTATAACTAAGCATAGGAAAAACACAAATAATCATGTCTAAACAGGATTTCGATAAAAATATTATTACTATTATTATTAAAAAAATTATATAAAAAAACATTTTTTCTATACGTCTTAAGAGTCGAAATAACGATCGAGACGACTCTTACGTGACAATGTACGTGACACGGAGTTATTATCTAAAATTATACAAATTCGCGTGTGTTTCGATTACGCGCGTAGTTATACTGTAGTTTTCGCCCGTAGAAATCGCATCGTTGCAATAAACGTTTAGCATAATAATCATTAGCCCGTAATTATGGTAATTTCTTGTGCGAAATATTTATGTTAATAATTAAGAATAGATTCGATTCACGTGTTATTATATTACTAACGACTGCACAGAGCACATTCAATCGATTACACAGACATCCGTTAAATAGTAGTACTGGTATATACGTACCTAACTGCTATTATAATAATTAATAATTCTAACGGCTTAATAATTATATAAATAATAATTAACGTCAACGGCTCTTTGTTTGAGCACGCAGCTGGTCTACAGTAATTTCGTTCTCTCGTCTATACAATAACACATAGACACGAGACATAAATAATAAATGTAAATAAATGTAAACATTGTTCTTTATCACTTAAAACAATAAACATTAATAATTGACTGTTTTAATTTGTTATTCAAAATATTCCCGTGTTTTAATTATTCGATGCAGAAAGGGAACTTTTGTAACACCGAAAATTTTAATTCTAACACCCTGTATGAATAAGATGTTTTCTTTCAAAACCCCGAAATACGTGTTATTTAGGTGTTGTACTTCACTATCACTTGTGAAACAATACGATTTTTGGTAATCTAGACGGTTTTTACTTTTTCTAAAAAATTTGAAAATCGCAAATAACTGTTCACCCACGTTCGAAATTCATCACAACCGTAGTGAGCGCAGTGTTGGGTAGTAATGTAATGAGGAGTAACGACGTTACATTTATTGTAACGCGTTACGTAATTTCTTTACAATCAATCGTTTACTTTTTATGTAACTTATCATATTGATATGAACAACCAACAACAAGTGCAGTATTTAAGTATTTTTAAATGTACCGAATTTTCAATGAAATTATATTTAATTAATTGGTATGATCCATAGTCTAACTACATAATATTATAATATTATTAAACTCTGGCCATTAGTTTTTTTTTTCTGAATTGTATCATAAAAGTAACGTACCTAGTTAGAATAATTTCATATTACGTGCAAGTAAGGGTAAATGAATAAAGTGTAAAAATAACCCCAGCGGCGTGACCAGGAATTTTTCAAGGGCAGCGTCCGTACTTATTATTTGATCATAGACGTTGCAACTGAAGAAAAAACCTGATACCTATAAACTTAGGCTAGCGTCGCCCAATACTGAGAGCACATAAAGAGATAGAAAATATTATTCGTTATTGGTGTAAAATGCAATAATCGATTTTTTGCAAAAACAGCCATCGTCGCGTACTCGGCTTTCCACTTAACGATGTGTCACGCATCGTTCACCGGTAAATACTGTTTGTGGAAAACGCGTCGTTATTATTCGGTTTGAATGTTTTAATTATAACCCCCCCGAAGAACACGTATCGTCGATTCACGATCGTTTTAAAAGCGTTCTAAAGTGATCGGGCGCTACGACGATTAAACAAACGGAGCAATATTACAATAAAATTTATTGCCGTGTACAATAGAGCCTTTCCCGTCGGCTGATCGAATTCCGTTCTTCACTGCTGCACGGCTAAAAGAAACGCACGACAACAGTGTTGCGATCAATGGTCGACTGACGTCAATTTCGATTTATGCGATGTCTTCTTTTTTTGTTTTTTTGAAAAACGAATTAGCTCGTGTTCCAACTCGCGTTCACTGCATCCATGAAATACTAAAAACTCAAGTGTTCGCGTTCGTTAATTTTGAATAATACGAATCAGTTTGATAAAATCGTCCGTCGAAATTATAGTTTCCAATTTAATTTTGCGAATTTGACATTCGAAAATAAAAGAAACGTATTAATACATTTTTGTCGACGGAAGAAAATTTATAAAACACATATTAAACACAAAGTAGTACTTAAGTAGGGTGACCATACGTCCTATTTTATACAGGATTGTCCTTTATTTCGACTCTGTGTCCTGTTGTCCTGACAAACTTCTCTCAGGATGCTTTTTGTCCCGTAATTTCAAGTCTGGCCCATAATAATTCCATTTTTTGACTTACTGTTGATTTAAAATTTTTGAAATGAAACTATTGAATAAAATAATGTAAGAATCTAGAAATCTTGTGGATACCATTAGATCAATCATAATCGTAAAATGAATTAACAAGTTTTTTTAGAAAGTAAAGTATACAATGTACATGAATAAAGGATTTGAAGAAATTTTAAAAAGTATCAATTTAGTTTAATTATGTTGTTTTATGTTTTCCAGAATAAAATTTTTATGTGATTAAATTTAATCTATAATAGGTAGTTTAAAAATTATGCTGTTTTATGATTCAAAAACATAAAAAAAATTTATTTATATATATATATATATAAATATGTATGTAATAAATACTTATTTATTTAAAAATATTTTTGTCCTGTATTTTATTTTCTTAAATATGGTCACCCTACACTAAAGTAAATAACAATCAATATATTTGATTAACGTGATAAATATTAACGGCGAAACACAATTTTATAGCCAAAATTCGTGTTCGCGGCCGTTAAAATCATTAATGACTTTACAAAGTCGATCGTTGATTTTCAAAAAAAAAAAAAAAAAACTCGTTTTGCGTTTCGTTCGTCCGAAAATTAATCCGTTCGAATTAATAACGGCGTTTGGTGTAACACAACTCGTTCCTTCCAAACTACTGCACATCTGGACTTTGATTTCACGCGGTATTGTAATAATATATTTTGTTATATCATTATATAATATGCGGTTAAAACCGCACGTTCGGTATAATAATATCGCGTTGTGGCGACGATTTGACCGTCGCGCGTCGGGATCAGAGGCGTGAATTTTAAGGGCGGCCACCACACTTATTTTGTTTACGGTTGTGAGCGAAACGGAGAAACGTAGTTGTTAATTATTATTATTTCATGAGATCAGTGACTGGTGGCCGGTCAAAATATCTCCGAGAAATATGTCTTTGGGTCGCTTTGGGTCGACAGCTGATTGTAAACGGAAAAAATGAACGGAGACCAAGACAACAAGTTATATAAAGAACAGAAAAATTTGATGATATGAATCGAAAATATATTTATGATGTACTGCATACGATCTTAGACTTCAAATTTGAAACCGTCTTTATTTTTACATCAAATTGATTTAATAATTATCGACTGATTTCATCTTTAAAATGTAATAGGTACTCAATCAATGATTTTGTTTTGAAATCATAATAATAAATGCGTAATGCGCTATTTTTTCAATAGATAGTTTTGATAAGAGTTTTTGAGATATCTTAGTGAATTAAATATTGATCAGAGATAATATTTTTGAAAGGATATATTATTACGAGAGAGTGTGTGTGTGTGTGTGTGTGTGTGTGTGTGTCCTAGAATTTTTACCCATTTTGGCTTTCGTACTTACGTTTCGTTAGTTTTTCCCGAGATTTTATCCGTCGAAATATATCATGTCGAATTGGTTTCGATTCGAACGTGGTCTATAAGCGAACGCGCGTCATATCCAGAGAATACGATACGAACGGAGTTCAATGAATTGTGTGTATTCGATTTGATATTTTCCCGACCATTTCGTTTATATTATTATTGGTGTGTCCACGGCTCGAAGTACTTGAGTTATAATATATATATATATATAGTGGCGATGTGACGCTGTAGATAAGTGTTAATTTTTCAAACGATTTACACCTACCCCCCACCCCCACTCAATCGACGTCATCGTCATAGGAACGCCTCCACACAATGCAGACTATAAATAAATATATAAAAAAAAAAAAAATGTATTTTAAATCGATAAGAGGCAATATAAAATAATAATAATATATATATATATTTATATATGAGTTATAATATTTTAACGTTTAAAATAATAATAATAATAATAACCAACAGGTCTTATCAGCCACGCGACACGACTCACATAATATTATTTTTACGCCTCTTGTGTTGCACCTACGCGCGCGCGTTGACTCGAAACGAATTGACGTGGAAATATTAGAGGACGGCGACGGCAATATTTTATGACGACACTGATGATTTATCGTCACTTCATTTTGAAATGCGTTCCCCCTTTTCTCCATCCGCGGCCACCGTTTTTCGGTGCACGTTTCGATCAAAATTAAAAATCGAGTTTACAATTTTCCCACCGCGCTCTCAGTGCGTTCGACGTTCTCGCACGTTTTCCGACGAGCATGCGATCAATATTGGGGAGCTGAGCAAAGTAAAGGATATTTCCTCCTCGGATTTTTATGACTGCAATAAAAATTTCAATCCAAATTAAAATCTCTTTTAATTTTTTTCTCTACGTTCTCAGACCCCCCCCCACAAAAAAAAAAAAAAAAAAAACAAATAAAA